>SPNW01000018.1:0-171338 GCA_004918325.1 Wallemia hederae
CTAACCCCTAACCTAACCCCTAACCCTAACCCTAACCTAACCCTAACCCTAACCCTAACCCCTAACCCTAACCCTAACCCTAACCTTGAAGTACGGCAATCTCGTCAACTTCAAGCCACTGGTCTTGACTTCCGGTGGACTACTCGCCCCTCAAGCGCTCTCTATCTTCGCGCAGTGGCAGCTCGCTCTTCCTAACTACAGGATGATGCTGCGCATGCTGTCGCTGTCGCTCGCAAGAAGCCGGTCCGCGCTCTACGAGTAAGTGGAGCGCTGATCCCATTTCACACTATTCTGCCTTCCTCACTCTCATCTCTCCAACTACGACTTTGATTTCTTTTGATCTTTTGATCGCTCTCTTTTCATTCCAATGACCTATGTAGCTATATAACTGAATACATCTTTCTTTTCTTTTTTCTACAGTTGCCGTAATCACTTCCGCCAAATAACTCAATTTGCTCAGCATCACATGAAGCGGTCCACGACGCAAGACGGGGCAATCTCGAAGCAGCGCTTGAGGGAAGACGGCACGGGTGAGCTGTCCATCGTGACCAACAGCGGGAGATGAGCCGCAAGTATGCCAGCTAGCGATTGGAGCGCGCCCGGAGCACCAGCGCCAAATACGTAGTCATTGATCAGGTCAAATACTGTTAGCGCCATGAAGACGATGCGCAGGCTTCCGACATATGGAATCTTGATTTCCTTATCCATGTTGAGAACGAGTATCTGATAGAAGAGGGAGCGGGAGAGCGAGCTGTATAGTGAGGAGCTGTTCAAGGGCAGGTTCAGGACGACTACTAAGAGCAGTCTGAGCGCGAATTGCCAGACGATGTTGGCGAACGAGCGTCCTCGCGAGCTGCCCTCCAGCTGCTTGATCGCGAAGAGGAAGAGGAGAGCGCTGCTGAGGTTATTGCGCGTGACTTCGTTTCCTACGAGAAAGAACGCTGTGTAGAGCCTCCACGGCTGGCTTGGGACCTTTGCCATATCGAGACCGAACCTCTTTGCGTAGTCCGCACATGAGAAGTTGACTACCAGTAGCGAGAGCAGGCATATATTTGTCAGCGACGCCTTTTCTCTAGCTGCCGTGATCATTTGGGTGGTGGAAGCAGTCGAAGAGAGAGATGAGACTGAGGCAAGTGAAATGACAACTTTAGTCACACAAGAGCACTCGTGCAGCCAGGGGCAACCTTGCGCATGATTTTATTCGATCTATTTAGCATAGTACATTGTAAATTTCTTATCAAGGCAGACAACATCGTCATTGCAAGTCGTTGGTCATCAAGTAAATTAATTCGGCGCCGCAGCTTCACACCTCCTTCAGCCAGCTAAAGATGTCTTCCCAGACAGCCTTGCGCACATCCTCGTTCCAGTGCGTGAGGATGAGGATATCATGCACACCCTCCTCAGCGAGATTCATCTTGCAGTCTACGCCGTCTCTCTTCATGCGTCTAGCGAGTGTCTCGATCTCATCGACAAGCCTCTCAAGGCCGCCGTACGAGATGAAGGTGCGCGGGAAGTCGGTGAAGAGGCGCTCGGCGGTCTCATTCTGGTCGGCAGAGGGGCTGATGTATGGCGAGAGCACTGAGAGATGTCCCGGCTCGTCCTTGGTATCCATCGCAGCCCTCTCATCTTGACAGCCTTGGCAGCCAGAGCCGGGGCCGCTCGTGTTCTTGTCGCAGTTGACCATGAACCTCTCCACCGTAATCGCGCGATTGAGTTTGGCCTCTGCAAGGTAGTCTGTCGCGCTGTTCGGTCTTTCTTTGTGATGCATGAGAGGGAAGCCGATCGATGGGTCGCACCAGGGCTGGAACGACGTGTGAGCAGAGATGGCTGGTCGGAACACCACTTACAGACAGCAGGAGCAAGCCACCCAGCTTCACGCCTTTCTCGTCACGTAGGTATCTGGCGACCGCAAGAGACAAGTGGCCACCCGCAGAATCGCCCTCGACGACGATTCGCGATGGGTCGACGCCCTGGTTGGAGATGAGATCGTCAATGACACTGACGACGTCCAAAAGCGCGTCTAGGAAGTAGCCGTGGCCGACTAGCGTGTATTCGACAGAGTAGACCTGGCTGAACAGACCACTGGAGAAGAGCTTCTTGGGTATATTTGACGTCGGAGCCTTCTCGTGCGCGTTGAGATGCAGGTAACCTCCTCCGTGCAGTGTGATCCCCACCAAGCCGTCTTCCTTGCCACTCTTCCATATAAATGTGCCGACCTTGTCCTTGGCGGTCTCCTTGTGGAAGTCGAGCACACCAGTGCGCTTGTCCTCAGGCATCCACTTGATCCATCTGAATTCGGTATCTTTTAGTTCCGATCTCTTGGGCTCCGAAGATGGGTCGCGCGTGAGGATGGTGGTGTTGGTGGCCTCGATCATCCTGTGCATCCTGCGCAGCACCTTTATCATGAGTGTATGGCCCAAGCTCCAGCTCGCGTGCCTGTCCTTGCTGCTGAATCCGTACGCCAGGCCCCACACTGGCAGTAGCGCCAGGATTTTGCTGATCTGGTACGCCATGTACACCGGCACGACCGCCGGATGAGTTTTTATGCCAATATCCTTGTTGTATACCATGGCCGTCGAGGAAAGAAGATGATGTCGTGGATTCAACCAAATGCGGGTCCCGACGATCGAACGCAGCAATCGATTGCACAATTGATAATGCGTGCCGAGAGTATTAGAGAGTACCTTGCTGGCGTTGATTCGCGGAGATCTGTGCGCCTGCCTGCGCTGAGCGGTGTGGGCCACGGAAGCAGTCACGGAGGAGTATATACCTGGTAGGACTCTGCAGATCCTGGTAATAGAATAGCTTAGCTACAGTCTGCGCTCATTGATCTCCTGAGAATCGCGTATTTTGGAGATGAGAGATGGGAAGCAGGAGAGCAGTGAGAAGAGATCTTGCAGAGATTTGGGGACGTCGACGGTGATAATAAGCATCTTTACCAGCGGCACTTACTCCGCCCTGCTTTCCTACGCGCTCAGATGTCGAGCCCACGCCAAGCAGCTGTCACAAGCAGGCGGTGTCGGTACACGTGAGAGGCTGTGTCGCTCATACACCTCTCCTGTACGATTGTATCCTTAGCGACCACGGTCCGTCCTTCCCTGCAACTCGCTTTCACCTCTTGTTCCCTACGTCCATCTATTTATACCCCGCCAATGCAAATCATTCTGATACTCAAGCGAGCGCTGCTGTTTGGGCTGCTGCTGCTGCTGCACGCGGCGCATCTCGCGGTGCAGCTGTACAAGAGCGTCAGAGCGTCACTGAGGATACGGAGGACGTACAACGTGCAGCCGCCAAGATCAGTAGCGGTGATACTCATAATGAACGAGAAGGATGGCCTATGGAAGCGCAAAAAGCAGCTGCGATGGCTGCTAGAGAGCACGCGGAACGCTATCAGCTGGTGCGAGAAGACGGGAGTGCAGCAGCTGACGATATACGAGCACACGGGTGGGTGGATGTGTGAGGAATGTAGGACACGTCTGATTGACCACACCAGGCACGCTCAAGAAGTATTACAGCGACAGCTACGATGACGACCTCCTCGACGCCGACACACCGCCGCTGTCACCCCCACCGACGCCCAAGCTGTCAGCGCGGAGCCTGAGCGAGTCTGGGAGAGACGCGGTGTCTGTCACGGTGCTCTCGGGCGACGAGGCGACGGAGCGCTTCTTTAGAGTAGCGGAGGATGTGCGGAAGGAGGAGTTCACGACGCACACGCAGCGCATAGCATTCACCGACAGCCTCATGAAGAGGTGGTACAAGCACGACGACCCGGAGCTTATCGTCGTACACCATCTGCAGCCGTCGTTCGTGAGCAGGAGCCTGCAGATCAAGGGATTCCCGCCGTGGCAGCTGAGAGTGGGCGAGATATACAACGATCCTCTCCGCTTGCCGTTCTCGCGCGGACCGCTGTCGACGAGGACGCTCACGAAGGCTCTCTATGCGCACGGCAAGGTCGAGCAGCGGCTGGGCAAGTAGACGGCGAGGGAGGAGGCAGAGCATCCGCAAAAGGACAACCATGACAACCATGACTAGCACATGCAAACACACTCACATCAATCAATTCGCATTCATACAATATACATTCTATGCTCATGCACTGTGCATGCTACTAACTACTCTATACACCACCTACTTCTTACTCTATACACCACCTACTTCTGCTCGTGCACCTGGTTCAGCAGCTTGCCGGACGAGATTGCGCTCTTGATGTTGTCGATGACGAGTACCTCCATCTTGTGCTGCGTCTCGCGCGTCTCAGTGCCCATGTGCGGGAGCAGAGTCACATTTGGCATGTCGATCAGGCGCTGGTCGATCTTTGGCTCCTCTGGGTAGACGTCGAGACCGGCGGACGACAGCTTGCCTGAGTTAAGAGCGTTGATGAAGGCTTCCTGCTCGACGACGCCGCCTCGCGCAGTATTGATGAGCACAGAGCCGACCTTCATCTTGCTGAATTGCTTCTTGCCGAACGAGTTGGCTGTCTTGTCGTTGAGGGGGAGATTGAGCGAGACGACGTCCGAGGTGGCGAGGAGCTCGTCCATGGTGCTGACGTACTCGCAGGGGAAGCTTGGAGGTGGCTGGATCTCCCTCCTGTTGTGATACTTGATCTTCATGTCGAATCCGAGCGCTCTCTTGGCGACAGCACCGCCGATGCCGCCCATTCCTATGATACCGAGTGTCTTGCCTTCTGGGTCCGACGCTGGCTGCAGGCCCTGCTTGAAGACGCCCTTGCGAGCATTCACCTCTGCCTTCCAGAACTGACGCAATGAGGAGACTATCAGGAAGAGAGCTGTCGTTGCTGTTGCGTCGTCGACTGCAGCTGGAGTGTGCGAGACCTGGATGCCTGGTTATGTGCGTGAGTGAATAGCCTATCGAACGCAATCAACCCACCTCGCGCTGTCGCAGCGGACACGTCGATCTGGTCGTATCCAGCGCCGTTGTGGCAGATGAACTTGACCGTCGACGGCAGCCTGTCGATGAGCTCCTTGTCGAAGAATCCGATCTTGCCTGCGCTGTCGTTGTGTCTGTAGATGGCTACCGTGTTGGCGTACTTTGTCTGCAGCTCGTCGTAGAACTGCTGGCGGGAGGTGGAAGTGAGCTGCACGACCTCGCCGTACTGCTTGAGCTGCTCGATTTCGTGGTGCGCCCATACGATAGTGCCGCTGATAAGAATCTGTGCGCTGTGAGAGGGTGCTGATAGGGCGAAGAGCTGCTCACTTTGTTGGACATGGCTGTGTTGGTGGTTAGAGAGAGGCAGTTGCGGCTAGCTGACTCACTGATTTGCTTTGGTTAAGAGTACAAGTTGCAAGGGATGCAAAGAATTCCGCACAGTGCTTCTTAAATGCAATTTAACCACGCACCGGTTCTCGCTCCGAGCAAATGACCTCATCGATGCCAGATATTATCGGGACTTTGGGTGTTCGCTGGTGAGGAAGGCGGAGGAGGGACAGCGGGTACATACGCCGCTGATTGATACACTCTGCGCTTTTCACTCCCCTCCTCCCTCTTTGACCCTCTCACCTCGCCTAGTCGCCGTCAATTCCGAGAAGCCCGGATGCGCTCAGCAGCTTTCTTAAATTCCGACGGCACTCGTTCCTCTCAGCTACACCCAACATGACAACACTCGCAGAAACACCCCAAGTCTCCCCACAAGCGCTGTTCAGTCTCCAAGGCCAGAACATCCTCATCACGTACGTCACTGCGCTATCGCTTCTGCTTTGCTGACAGTGCACAGCGGTGCAACGCGCGGCATAGGACAGGCGTGCGCCATAGGGCTCGCACAGGCAGGTGCTAAGCACGTCATTCTCGTACAGCGCGACACATCGAATACCACCACCAAAGACCAGATCAACCAGGCCGGCAGCAAAGCTGATATCGTAGTCGCAGACCTCTCAGACATGCAAGCAGTGAAGGGCGTGTTCGACGACGCGCTGAAGGTGGCAGACGGTGGACACATCGACGTGCTTATCAACTGCGGCGGCATCCAGAGACGCTCGCCTAGCACACAGTTCAGCGAAGACGATTGGGACGACGTGCTCAACGTCAACCTTAAAGCCGTATGGCTGCTCTCGCAGGCCGCGGGCAGACACATGGTGCCGAGACGACACGGCAAGATCATCAACTTTGCGTCATTGCTCACCTTCCAAGGCGGCTTCACTGTGCCCGCGTACGCCTCAGCTAAGGGCGCTGTTGGACAGCTCACCAAGGCCTTGTCGAATGAGTGGAGCAAGGAGAACATCAACGTGAACGCTATCGCACCGGGATATATCGCTACTGATATGAACGAGAAGCTGCTCGCTGATCCTAACAGACTCAGGCAGCTCAACGAGCGCATCCCTGCTGGCAGATGGGGCCAGCCAGCAGACTTTGTGGGACCTGTTGTGTTCCTCGCGAGTGAGGCATCCAAGTATCTCAGCGGTGAGATCATCACAGTCGACGGAGGCTGGATGGGTCGCTAAGCGGCGTCTCTCGCATCAACCATTTCTCCTTTCTCCTCGCATCACACCCTCACACCCTCACACCCTTCCTTGTACGTTGAATTGCTAGATGGTATGCATATATAGTCTATTGCGAATGGATATACGGTGCGTGGATTGCCTGGAGTGAGAAAGAAGAAGAATCAAGTCTGTAACGCGCAAAGGTATCAGAAACGACGACGACAGCAACCTCTCAGTAGCTGCTGTCTGAATCAGAGGCAATTGAGCCACTTTCATGATCAATGAACCATCCCTCGCGAACGAGTATACCGCCAATGTCTTTCAAAGGGACGCCTGCGCTCTTCAAACCCATCATGTCTGTAGCGAATTGCAGCGCTTTCTGGTTATCGAGCTTGACATTGAGGGTTCCAGTGGTTGACATTGCGCGCGCAGATGTTGCGTAGATGGCTCCCGCCACAAATGCTTCATCTATACAGCTGGAGTTGGAATAGGACCTCGTGCGAGAGTGCGTGCGAGGACGACGCGTGCTCTCAGCCTTGATGTACTCTGAAGTCCTCAGCGAGAGCATGTATGTCGTCCTCTCGTCCCAGATGCAGTACAGGTTAGCCTTATGAGCTACCCTGAGCGACATAAACAGCAAAAACGTCCTAGCGTCGTCGAATCCGCTTTTCTGGGTGTTTGAGTTAGCAAACAATCGACTACAGATAAACACCCACATTCACAAACTCCTTGTTGAAGAAGACGACGTCGGCAAATGGCAGACAGTCTTCAATGTCCGGTTTGAGCCTGCTGAAGCAGCTGATCGATATCAGCGTGTTCTCGTAGAGTGGGATGCCTGACGCGTCGACACCCTCGCCCAAGCGGAGGTGCTTCATCGTTTCGTAAAGGTTGGTAGTCGTCTGTCCGTCGAAATGGATCCAATCAAAGTCTGCCTGCTCGAGAACGCTATCAAGGAAGTCTAGCGGCGGCAGCGAGCTTGTGCCTGCGCTGCTGGAGTGGCTGAATTTTGTCTTTGAGTTGTTGGAAGTGTTGTTGATAACGAATGTGTGCTGCGCGTTTGCGTGAGAAGACCATCGTGATCACCAAAGACACCCACTGGAATAGCCGTAGAATCCGATTTGTAGACAAAGTCAGTCGATATTCCTTCCTCCGCCAGCTGCGCTTTCACGCAGTTGCTGGTGAGATCTCTGCCGAGTTGAGAGTACACGAAGCACTCCGTATTAGGCAAGCCAGTCAGAGCAGCGAGCACAGTGGATCCGCCTTGGACGCTGCTGTGCTGCGACTTGGTCTTCACTTTGCTGCCTTCTTTGGGGAACGACGAGGTCGTGCACGTCGTAGTGAATTCCAGACTTCCCGCGGAAATTACCTTGATTGCCCTGCCCATGCTGTGTTTTTGTGGCTGGCGTTGGCGCTGTCTGCTATCAGCTGGTGATGATGGCAGGGAGGAGAGAAGGTGGGAGAGAAGGTGGGAGTTGTGCGGAGTGGGAGGGGATAGGCAATTTAAGGGACGGCTGAAGTGGATCGAATGTTACCGGCCAGTAGACAATTGCACACCGCGTTTTACCTGCTAAAATGTAACACACTCATATAAAATGTAACAACATTCATGATACACAACCAAGTCAAGCTATTTGCAACGCTCACAGCCTACTCAAGCTTCACCACAACTTTACCGGTGTTGTCGCCTCTAAACAAGTCGAGTAACGCTTGCGGTGCTTTGTCGAGACCGCTGTACACCTGCTCTCTGATCTTGAGCTTACCTTCGAGAATGAGCTTAGGCACTATCGCTATGAACTCTTCTTCCAGCGTCTTGCCTGCGAAATCTGGATGGCTGCTTGGCTGAGCCATGAGATGCAAAAGGATGAATCCCTGCATCGACAATCTCTTTGTGAACATATGGAACACATTCTTGATGCCGTACGGAGTTGGGTTGTTGTACTGAGAAATAGCACCGCACACGATAATGCGTCCGTCTGTGTTGATGTTGTCGAGAACAGTTTCCAGCATCTCACCACCGACCTGGCAAGTGCCATTAGCGGAGGACTTTGCGTGTATGTATACACCTACATTGTCGTAGAAAATGTCAATCCCGCCAAATTTCTTGATTTCTTCACCCGTGCCAGACTTTTTGTAGTTGAATGCATGGTCGGCGCCGAGACTCTTTGCAATTTCGACCTTTTCATCGGTGCCAGTGCTTGCAAGGACCTGTGATTTTGCATGTTTCAACTTTCAGCTCGCTCTAGAATCCCACCCACGCGCAAACCAGCTTGCTTAGCGAGTTGTACGACTAAACCGCCAACAGCACCCGCTGCAGTTGACACCAGAATAGACTCGCCCTTCTTAGGCTTTCCAATGGCAAAGAAGGACATGTAAGCGGTCATTCCTGGAATTCCACAGCCATCGCACATATTTTCAACAGAGAGACCACTGCCGACAAAAGCGCTGATGTCTTTGTATGCGGGAGCAGCCTCTGCTGGAATGACCGTGTATTCTGTGAAAGGCAGGAAGCCGCACACAATCGCACCCTCCTTCAGAGCTGTGTTTTTGGATTTGATGACGCGGCCTGCGCCGAAATTGTCGATGGCTTTGCCAAGAGGGAAGGCAGGAACGTATGACTCGATGTGCTAGGGCGGGTGAGCTGGCGTCCGGCGTCTCACATGGCTGAGTCTCACTGGTTCGCGCATCCTGGCTCTCTGATATGGATCGACCGAGAGAGTGATAACCTTGACGATAGCAGAACCCTCTGCGAGCTCCTGGTCGACGTTGAAGTCCTCAGTGACCACGTTGAGAGTCTCACCAAGGACTGGCTCGCCGATGGGGATCTTATTGAATACGATAGACTTATTTTGAACCATGTAGCAGACGGCGTGGTGATAGCTATGTTGATACTTGGAACGCGCTAAATAAGCTGTCAACAACTGCATCCGTTCATGCTGTGCTGAGTCACGGACAAGATAAGGGAGGAGCGAAGGCGGGGTAGGCTGAATGCATAGCGATGTTTCTTGCAGCTCACTGAATCCTCACTCCTATCTGTGTTTTCTAAGAGTGATGACGCCGGCTATTAAAGTGATAGCAGGCGCGGATGAAGCTGCTTCAAATCAAGTAACTGACACACAATTGACTCACAAAGCAACTCACAAAAACCACGTTTCATCCAAAAATATTGACGTCAAATTGATACAAGTTAAATATGAGAGCGTGTATGATAATTAGTCTTGCTAGCCACCTCAGCGACCGCATGCATTCACTCGAGCTTGACAACGACCTTTCCGACGTTGTTGCCTCTGAGCAAGTCAAGGAAGGCTTGAGGAGCGTTCTCGAGGCCGTTGTAGACGTGCTCCTTGGTCTTGAGAGCGCCGCTCTTGATGAGCTGTGGCACGACGCCAGTGAACTCATCCTCGAGAGTCTTGCCTTGGTAGTCTGGGTGGCTGCTTGGCTTGCCTTGGAGGTAGAAGATGATGAATCCTTGCAGCGTCAATCTCTTAGCGACGATCTGGAAGGTGTTCTTGATGCCGTAAGGGTGTGGGTTGTTGTATTGTGAGATGGCACCGCATGCAATGATACGGCCCTCTGTGTTGATGGTGTCGAGGACAGCCTCGAGGGTCTCACCGCCGACGTTGTCGTAGAAGATGTCGATGCCGCCGAAGTTGTTGATCTCGGTGCGGGTGTCGCTCGTCTTGTAGTTGAAAGCGTGGTCAGCGCCGAGGTCCTTGGCGAGCTGCACCTTCTGGTCGGTACCGCAGCTAGCGAGAACGCGCATGCCGTGCTGGTGAGCCAATTGCACAACCAAGCCACCGACAGCGCCAGAGGCAGCAGAGACGAAGATGGACTCGCCCTTCTTTGGCTTGCCAAGGTCGAACAAGGACATGTACGCAGTGCGGCCTGGCATACCGCATGAACCGACGAGCGTCTCTGGTGAGATGCCTGCGTCGCTCACATCCTTGAAGCCCTTGGCAGCCTCGCTGGAGAGCACGCAGTACTCAGAGAATTGCAATGGACCGTACACCAATGCACCCTCCTTCAAGGCAGCGTTCTTGGACTTGATGACGCGCGCAACACCGGCATTCTCGATTGGTTTACCGAGGGTGAATGGTGGAACGTATGACTTGGTGTTCTGTGGAGGTGTAAGCGGTGCTTCCTATGCGTCGTATGTCTCCCCACCTGCTCACGCATTCTTCCTCTTTGGTATGGGTCCAATGACAGGGTGATCACCTTGACAATGGCAGAGCCCTCATCAACGCTTTCAATGTTGAGCTCCTCTTGGGAGACCTTGAGGGTCTCGCCGATGACTGGCTCGCCCACTGGGATCTTGTTGAAGATGACTTGCTTGTTTTGTACCACTGGAGGAGCTGTTAGCGTGGCTGTTGAGAAGGCTATAAGAGCAACTAACTTTTGTTTATGTTCTGATGACTGTTCGTTTCCAAGAGGGTTGAGCCATTTATACAGACCTCCACAGACCGTGGAAGATTCACGAACACATTAATAATACAGTTGCTTATAAATTATACAAAATAACTCAAGAGGTGCTCTTAAGCTTGCGCACAACACTGACCTTCTTCGCAGGCTGGCGTGTTGTGCGAGTAGCTTTTTGTTGCTCGGGTGTGGATTTACCGGATTTGTAAGGAATGACGTCATTTTCTGAGGCAACAGCGTTGAACTGTCGCTCGAGCATGCGAATCTCCGAGACGCTACTTGCACTCTGCGCTTTGAGATAGTGCACTGTCTTCGGCCGGTGATTTTGTACGTGCATCCGGCTATCTGAGGCAGGAACAGGAACATTAAGCGGAGGCACATCTTGCATCGGTGCGCCATCCTCCATGAGTGTACCGCCAGTGAGCTTGAGCGTGGATTCAATGTCGTGGCACTCTCCGGGCGCTATGGGCGTGGGGTTTGAGGGTGTCACGCAGTTCATGTCGACCTCCTTCCTGAACACCCGGTCTACATCGACACCGGAGAAGAATGCAACTGACATGGGGAGGTTGTCCATGCCCAGCTTGTACGTGAACATTGCGCGAGTCCAGACGTTGGCTACTTGTAGTGCGAGCGAAAGCCTGTACTTATCCTTCTCCTCAACCAAGAAGCGGATCTCGTCGTGCACAGATATGAGATATCTCGCTTTGATGTTGTACGTCTTTATGAGATGCTCCATTGACACAATCAGCATGTGCAGGTAGTCAACACCGCTGCTTTGCACCACCCAGTTCACCCTGCTCGTCATGAAGTTGCTGCCAGATTTTGGAAGGTGCTTCTTCGACAGCGCAGCTGTTATCTCGCAGCCGAGGGTGGGCGTGCGCGGCCTGTCGCTCAATGCGATCTCTTCCAGCTTGTTGAAGACGTACGACTCGGTGCCTCCATACCAAAACTTCTTGCCAAACGCCTCCCTCATAGTCGTGCCCTTGGTAGCTGCGTACAAATCTGTAGCTCGCTTCTTCGCCTCTGCCTCGCTCATTGACGGGTTTGATTGGAGGAGAAGCTGTACTGCATGCTTGACGCCAGCGCCGTAGATACGCGAGTAGTTGAAAACCTTGAGTTGGGTGGTTAGCGGTGCAACACTTAGCACTGAACCCAGCTCACCTTAGCTTGGTCTCGAGAGATACCGAGGATCTTGGCAGACACTGAGTGCAGATCGGTACCAGCGCTTTTGGTGCCCTCTAGCGTCATCCATCCAATAGAGGTGGCACCCTGCACGCCAAATTGAGCATCACCGAGCGTCGCACAGATCCACAGCTCCTCAGAGTCGACATCGGCGCCCACAAATGCATAGCCGGGCGGCGCTCGAATCATTGACTTGAGCTCACTACCCACTCTGTTCTTCTTGGCGTTGGATGCAGTCAGCCACGTCTTCTCAATAGCTCTGCGCGTGATGGTACCCATGGTGATGACCTCAGGAAGGATCATACCGCGACTGTTTTCGCCATCGTCGAAGCCCATATCGAGCCCACTCATGCCGTCGTACACAGCGAACTGCTTCGTGACTCTTTCTCTAGCGCTGATCCAGTAGCTGCATTGTGCGTTGAGGGACATTGCCGCGTGTGCCGTGTTGTCCTCACTGCTGAGCACGCCCGACTCTAATGCATGTATAAACCCTTTGGAGAGGAGGTTGCCGACGTTGTGACCCTCTCCGTCCTTGTGTGGTATTTGGTAAAACGCGAATTCGCTTTCCATCTCAGTGAGACGTTGATCGGAGGGGTGTGTGAAGGAGAGTTCTGATTGACGCGTTGCATGTTTTGCGTCCTTGATGTCTGTGCGAGGTACTCTGTAGACGTAGCCGTGTTTGCGGGAGTGGAACACCGGGTAATTTAGCCAGCGGAGTTTTAGCAGTATTGGTGACAGCTTGCTCCGTGTTGACACTTCCACCTTGCCGTCTTGACGCTTGTGTGGGCCTTCTAAATCCCAGTACCACTTTGGCTGGAAGTCGTCGGAGGTGGAAGTAGATGTGAGTGCTGGTGATGCTTCAGGTGATGATGCTGTTGTAGAAGCAGTAGAGGCAGCTGAAGCAGCTGACTCAGACGACAAGCTGCCAAATACCTCCCCCACGTCAACGTGCACATCTCTAGCCGCTTCCAGTAGCTTTTGGTTGGTGGACGGGGTGAGCTTAGCGGGCGACCAGTCTATCTCACGAAGCTGTGCACTGCTTGTGCTAGAGCCACTCAAATAAGTCTCAAGAGCCACCTTCTTGATCAATTGGTTTGAGTGGTGCTCATAACCTTCAAATATCCGCAAGAGGTCTTCCTGGCTGACAGCTCCGCTTGTAAGACTGCCATTCTTCACCAGCGGGTGAAATACCCGGCTAATGATGCTGCCGACACTCAAACCCGATGATCCCGCCTTTGGGAGGTGTACAAAGTAGTAATCTTGCATCTCGTCCCTCCTCGAGTCATCCTCTCTAAGCGTCAAACTCCCATCTCGCAGCTCTGTGACATCTCTCGCCACTCTGGCTACCCAGCCGTGTGAGGTGGTGAAGACAACTGGATGTCCCAAGTAGTAGAGTTGCAGGAGGTATGGCAGCAGTGTCGATCGGAGTGTGGGTGATGATATCAGAGAGGTGCTCCGCGCAGACAGCAGCTTGGTCAACCAGGTCGGCACAAGCACACTGCTTGCCTTGCCTCTTGACCTTGTTGACGGTTTGCGCACGCCTCGAGTGCGTTTTGGTGTCCAGTCCAGCTGCGACAGCCACACGTCGTCCATCCAGGACTCGTCGTCCATCTTTGTCTTTGCCATTTCAGCAAGTTTACCAAGGCTGTTGTGCACATCCGCGGTCATCTCCTTGTATTTGCCTTCTGCTGACTTGATGTACTCCCTCCACGACTGATCGATGGGCAGGAATGAGTTGCCCATGCCCAGCATTCCAGCAAAGCTGACAGGATGGGGGCAGCGCTCGAGGAAGAGTGGCAGAACCTTGGCGTAGACGTCGTGAGTAGCTTGCACGTCTAGTGCGCAATACTGCATAAGAGTTTGCAGCTCTGGTTTGAGGGTTTCGGCGTTGCTGTTCTCGTCCATGAAGAAATCCCGCGTCTCCTTTTCGAGAGGGGGTTTGCGTGGGTTATACAGCTCGTATACGTTGCTGAGGGAGTTAGATGAGGCGATGTCCTGCCAGTGTGTGTTGTCTGCGTCATTTGTGTCATTGTCGCCTTCTGACGCCTGCGATAAGGCTTTGTCGAGGGCTTCCTGTGCCTCCCTCTCCTCCTTTTCGTACTTCAACAGAGAAGCCTGCAGTTCTGGGTCGTCGTTCTCGCTGAGAAGAGCACGGATCGACTGACCAGCTTCGCGAGCGTGATCGCGCTCCATCTTCTTGTTCCGCTGGTATGCTATCCACGCTGGTCTTTGTGGGCTGGACATGCCGCGTACAGAGACGTGCAGGGACATGGTATCGATGAATCTGTTTGTGGACCTCTGGAGGGAGTATTCTGAGGCCAGTCGCGCTCTGTCGAAGCCTACGTTGTGACCTACGATGACGCGCTCTCTGGTATGACTGTCGCTGTTCTTCTCGCCACTCAAGCTCCCGCCAAGCGGGACAAAGTGCTCGGTGGACTCAGAGTGGCCAGTCAGATAAGGCGAAATCCAGGTGTACCAGTGGGTGGGCGATGCTGCCACGGCCATGACAGCGTGCTGAGATAGGTGCGGGAGAGTCTCCACATCGAATACGATCATTGATTCGGTTGATGGACCTTGCTCGACGCATGTGTAGCTGCCATCGGCGTCGTACACGGTCCATCCTGGAGTGTCAGTGACCCAGAATTCGGGCATGGCGGGGAGTTTCGCCCTCGCGAACTCCTTGGACAGCGACAGATACGGCTCGGCAGCGTCACTGCCGATTCTCCAGAAATGGTGGTCTAGGTCTGGGCCTTGGAGGGGCGGGAGAGTGAAAGAGGTTTCTGGGAGCGTCGAACCCTTGCCACCGGCGAGGTTGTGCTTCTCGAGGTGTTCCAACGCGATGTTTATGTAGGACGGATGTGGCTTGTCGAGATCTTGGGGGTAGATCTGCCGGCGGAGAGATGGAGTGAGAAGCTGCACGCCGACTTCGTTTCTGTGCACTTCTGAGGCGTCTGAGGGGGTGTAAGAAGACGGTTCTTTGTGTAGCGGAGATGGCGTACAAGAGCGCGTATATTGATTCCGCAAGCTGCCTGGAGAGGTTGTTAAATGGGTACTAAGAGCCACTAAGCATCTCACCCGCGCTGGCTTTCCTTCTGAGCTCGCCGCTTATCACCCGCCTCATGATAGTAGCGAAGGAAGAGCGAAGCAGAGCACAGGAGGGTAGAGATTCACAGTTGGTATTTACTATGCTTCGGTAAGACGCTCCCTATTTGCCATCATTACTCATGGCTATGACATATCTTTGATAAGCCCATTGAATCTTACGACATCGTTACGAGTAAGCATCTTGATTACGAACGGCCAACAAAATGCCCGGTGATATTTTCAAATTCGCAGACAGCGACGGCAGCTTCAGGTGGGCGGCGTGGCTGCGTCTTTCCATCTCTCACACAGCGCAGACGCCAGATCTCTTCCTTCAGAGATGAAATCAAAGCAGGGACCAAGTTCGAGCCAGAAGAGGGTCGCTACCACCTGGTAGTCTGTCTCGCGTGTCCCTGGGCACACCGTGCGCTCATCGTGCGTGCGCTAAAAGGACTGGAGAGCTTCCTGCCCGTATCAGTGGTGCACCCCCACATCAGCGAGCAGGGATGGACGTTCGACAGTGACTGGGAGGGCGCGACCGGGTGTCGTATCGACGGCGTCGAAGCGAAATTGTAAGGCGGTAGCAAAGCCGAGACACACGCTCACACAACGCAGACTCAGCGACTTGTACTTCACAGCAGACCCTGAGTACAACGCGAGGTACACAGTGCCGGTCATTTGGGACAACAAGCTCAAGACTATCGTGTCGAATGAGTCCAGCGAGATCATCCGCTTCCTCAACGATCTGAAGCCTGAGACGGGCAGTGATCTCTACCCACAGCACCTGCGCAAGGACATCGACGAGCTCAATGAATGGGTGTACCACACCATCAACAATGGCGTGTACAAGAGCGGCTTCGCGTCGAGTCAGAAGGCGTACGAAGAGAACGTCAAACCGCTGTTTCAGTCGCTTGACAGGCTTGAGGGGATTCTTTCTGATGGCAGAGAGTTTCTCATCGGTGGGCAGCTCACAGAGGCTGACGTGAGGCTGTATACGACGATTGTGAGTGGAGTTGAGTGGGGAGTGCTTCTTCGTGTTGACAGACTCGCAGGTTCGTTTCGATGTGGTGTACTACAGCCACTTCAAGTGCAATCTCGGCAGCATTAGGAGTGACTATCCGAACATTGTGGGTGTTCAGCTGCATTTGCATTTGCATCCCCCTCACATCCGCTAGCACCGCTGGTTGAAGGGGCTGTATTGGAAGAATGACGCGTTCAAGCAAACGACGAACTTTGACCGTGAGCTGGGCGTTTGATAGACGACGCCGCTAACACCCCGCAGACATCAAGAGCCACTACTATGGATCACAGCGCAGCGTGAACCCAAGCAGGGTTGTTCCTCTCGGACCCATTCCAGACATTGAGGAATAAGTGTGCGGGAGAGTGCTCGAGATGTAAATTATGCCATGCATGCTGTGCTACTATATTTGGAGTGCCTAATTAGGAAAGTGTGCCGGTATCTAAATTTTCACGCAGCCAGGAGCTGCGGAGCGACTATAAGCGTAGCGGGGGCAATAGAAGGCATCTAGAAGAGTAAATGCGTGCCTGCATGTTCACTGCCCCTAATTAAATTAGCTTACAAAGCGCTTATTCAGCAGGTGTGTGGTGCAGCGAGACAGGAAGAAGTTGCGAACGGTAGCTGTACACCCGACCAATTACAGGCGCCCACATCAAATACCGCGAAGAACCCCTATTCTTCCGATAAATCGATAGCTGTCACCCATGATCTCAATCGATGTCGCAATGCTCTTAAACTTTTTAGCGGCTCGAGAGTCCGGCACCAGATGGAGTTTTCTAAAGGAACTATCAAATCTCAAGAAAAATAAATCCACAAAATCAGCAATAAAATGCCGTCAACGCTACCGCCACTGAATTGGCTTGTTAGTCCGCCCCAGAGCAGCGACACATCGCCCAACAATCCGCAGACGAGTGCGACGTGAGTGGGAGATTGGAGTGTGATGAGGAGGGAGAAGCTGACGCAGTACGCTACAGATCACACGACCAGCTCAGTCTCCCTATTGAGCCAGACGAGCTCACCAAGCAGCTCGATCTCTGGGCCAACGTCAAGTTTGATTTCGACAGCCCCGAAAATGCCGCCGGGGGGCAGCTCGGTAGTCTGGACGACGAGTACAAGGCATTTGCGTACGAGGGGGAGGAGAAGCCTGTGAAGCGCCAGAAGTACGATTTTGAGGCTGCGCTTGCTGGATTCGGAGGAGTTGACGTGGGTGGAGTTGGTAGCGTAGCTGGCGTGCCAGGCGGTGTACCAGCACCTGCACCTGCATCAGCACTCCCAGTCGATACTCCACACACCATCGACTCCATCAGCGCACTCCTCAGAGAGACGCCCTCAGCACCGCTCCTCCATGCCGTCACGGGCGGTGCGGAGACGCACGACGACGACCAGGACAACGAGGATCGCAATGATGAGGACAAGATCATCCGCAGACGCCGCTTCAAGAAGCTGCCTATGCCACCAGTGCAGCAGCGCGACGGGGAGTCGTACGAGCAGGCGAAGAAGCGTACAGAGAAGGAGCACAGAGACGCAGAGGCGGCTGCCAAGCGCGAGCTCGAAGAGGACAAGCGTCGTAGGAATACCGCCGCATCTGCCCGCTTCAGAGTCAAGAAGAAGGCTAGGGAGGCCGCGCTCGAGCAGGAGGCTAACCAGTACAAGGGCCGCGTGGAGCAGCTGGAGAAGGAAGTGGGCGACTTGAAGCGCGAGAATGGCTGGCTGAGAGGTTTGATTATTAGCTCGAATAGTCGTGCCTAAGTGGGTGCGTAGGTGTTTTTCAACAGCACTAGCACATCACTCTCGACACTCGACACTCTCGCATCTCTCACTCTCCAACACTCCCACTCCACTCCCACTCAATCTCAACATTGTATGTTATGTACCACCACACCGCGATCACAAGGCGTCGTCTTGAGTCTTCTTGGAAATGTTATCATCATGTTATCATGTTATCTTGACAAATAAATATCTCTTTTTAAGGTTTAGATGGGTGTGTGGGGGCTTGATAGAGTGTGTGTGTGGGCTTAAGGTTTGAGTTTTCTGCACCCATACACCCCCTAAAAGCCGAAGATAAGGTCTGCAAGCTTACCGCCCCAGCTGCCTCTGTTCTGCGACTGCGTCTGCGCCTGCTGCGGCGTGATGCCGAACTCGTTGTTCTTGCTAGCAGAGGGGGAGTTGAACATGGTTCTGAGTGTGGTAGTGCTCGACTGGGGTTTCGGCGACGGCTTGAAGGCTTGAGAAGGCGGGAGGGGGCTGAGGTGTTTTCTGTGATCTGTAGAGGTGTGCGCAGAAGGTTGTTCACCGCTACCACCGCTTGCGCTGCCGTGTGTCATCTTAACACCGAGCATGATCCCACCAAGCTCGTCCACGACACATCCATTCCACTTGAGCGCCCTGCTAGCTGCAAAGGCATCCGCGAACACCACGTCGACCCAGTTGGTGCCGTCGTGCACGCTCTCTACTGCGCCGAGCTGTGGTATGAAGATATCCATGATGCGCGCGCGTGCTGCGTCTGGCACGCCAAAGAAAGTGACTGAGCGGGTCTCGACAGGTGACTGCTGAGGTGCGGTGGGCGCTGCGTGGTGCCACGGCGTGAGGTTGTGTATCTGTTGCGCTGAGGGGACGGCTTGAGCGGTGTTGGAGTTTTGAGATGGCGCACTGCCTGCGCTACCTGCACCCCCGACATGCACGTTCTCCTCGTCTTGCAGAAACATCGTAGGCGGCGCCTCCTGGTCGTCTTCGATGCGGCCGTAGAGACTGTTGCGCGGGGATTTGGACAGCGGTGTCGAGCTGAGTAGGTGTGAGTGGGGGTGCGTTCATACGCTGCTCACTCACATGCTACCAAACAGGGAGCCAGCGCCGAATGCGCCGCCGCTCACGCTGCCTGCGTTCACGTTGCTCGGGGTGTGCGCACTCGTCTGGGACGTCGACAGCGGCGAGCGGGAGAGGGATTGCTGGGAGGAGTGGGCGTTGGCGTTGACGCTGACGCTCCCCTGCTGCCCGACTGACTGCCTGGGGGGAGTAGAGATGGGTATCGAAGAGCCGCGGGCTGCGCTGGAGAGGTAGCCAGGGAGATACGAGGTGCTCTCGGCGTTGCCTGGCTGCGAGGCGGCGTTGGACGACGTCGAGTGCCCCGCCTGGTTGCTCCTGCTGAGGTCGTTGTAGGTGAGCGGAGAATTGAACATTGGTGGGTGCGGAAGAAGGAGGAGATGGGTGACGGAGGCGGGAAATGGGAGATGTGTGGGGTTATTGAAGGGAGTGAGCTATTGTATACGCTCATATACGCTCATCTCCTCGTGTCTCCCGCCGAATGAATGGGCGATCAACGGAGATCGCTGGGACAGCGCAGACGCGTTCGTTGACGGGATATTTATACGCCCACGCTTCATTTATGCATACATCTCCCATTATTCACACTCCATACCACCAAATCCAGTAAATACACGCGTTCGCATCTCTCACCAAAACGTCGAGGATGGGATTCGAGGTGTTCATGGAGGAGGAGGAAATAGTGACGAGTGGGGCAGCAGAGATGAAGCAGACGCAGACTCCGACGCACGCCAAACCCGCCACGACGTCCATCCTCGGTTCAAAGACGCAGGCGACGCAGAACATGCTCAAGTCACAATCAGCGCCGAGCAAATTGGAGGGGCTGCATAAGGGAGGCGCTGCAGGCTCACTAAGCAAAACACGCGCTGCATCCAAGACAACCAAGCCGGCATCTCCGAAGGTAAACGCGCGCAGACAGGCACTCGCAGACGCGGCTGCACTCCCACCCAAGAAGGCAGCGGCGATGGCTGCGAAATCCTCAGTCAAGAAGACAGACGGGATGACGATCGATGAGCTGCGTAGGGCGAGGAAGGCGGAGACTGCGAAGAAGAGGGAAATGCTGGGCGTGCAAGGCGTGCAGACGGTGCAAGGCAAGAGATCTGCTGGTGGCAGCGCAAGCACCTCCGCAAGCACCTCCAAGAAAGCCAAATTGAGTCTGTAAATGACGCAAAGCAGGAGAAATCACTTTTTACCAGCTACTTCACTAACTAATGTAAACTAATGTATCCATAATCATCCTCCACACTGTATCATACTCAGCGCTCGCGTCTGCCGCCATTATCTCCGCTACAGCGTTGCTGAAGTTGCAGGGATGGATGTAGTAGCAGCTGAGGCTCGAGAGCGGGTGGTCGGTGATAGAGATGTGCTGCGTATGTTTGAGTACGCCTGCCGCATGGAGCGTCTCTAGGTCGTGCACGGGCTGGCTTTCGCGGTAGGCGTTGAAGTAGAGGATTGGGAGATTGTAAGTGTTTGAGTGGATGATGTCCCAGACGACGGAGAGCGTCGAGGAGTGGCTCTGCTTGGTCATTGCAGCCGCGTCAGGCACCTCCTGCACCTCCTGCGATGCCATCTCCCCGATTTCGCTGTGCATCTCCAGATCCACAGCAGGATACAGCGAGCGCCGGCGCAGCGCCCTCACCTGCACCCATTGCGACTGCGCCGCGTCAGCTGCACCGCCCGCTCATCTCATCTCCACCCACCTGACTCTTTATCTCCTCAAAGTCATCCATGACGGCATCTGCCAAAGTAGAGCGCATAGTAAACTGGCTGAGGCCGCTCATCGACCAAGCGCAGCACGCGCATATCGCCCGCCCTTTCTTCGTCGGCCTGACGGGCGTGCAAGGTAGGTTGAAGCAGATGGCTGGCGCTGCACCCGTAACGACGCGTCGCAGGCAGTGGGAAGAGTACGATAGTGAGAGAGGTGACACAGCATCTCGAGAGCACTGGCCTGCGCACTGTGCATCTCAGTCTCGATGATCTCTATCTCACGCACAGAGATCAGCGCGAGCTGACTGAGGCGCATTCTGCCAACAAGCTCTACAGACATAGAGGTCTGTCCGGCACGCACGATACGCTGCTGGCGCGAGAGGTCCTGCAAGGCTTGCGCGATAGCTGGAGCAGCAACGCTCATGCCATCGACATCCCCGTCTACGATAAGTCCCTGCATGGCGGACAGGGTGACCGCAAGGAGCGGGGCGAGTGGCGCACTGTTAATCTCTCCAAAGATGATCCCATCCAAGTCGTCATTTTCGAAGGCTGGTCACTCGGCTTCAGACCTCTCGAGAAGGGCGTGTTGGCAGCGCAGCATAAGTCGGCATCACAATCTCCGCCATCACTCACCAACCAGCTCGCTGAGCACTCTTTGGAGGATGTCTTAGACATCAATGCTGCTCTCGCTCACTACGACTCTATCTTCTCAGGCCCGCAGTTCTTCGACGCCCTCATCTACCTCCAGGCTAGCCAGCTTGGGTTCGTGTATGAGTGGAGACAGGAGCAGGAGCAGCGCTTGAGAGACGCTGGCAAGCCTGCGCAGAGCGAGCAGCAGATTATCGACTTTGTGAGGAGCTATATGATCGTGGGTGGGGTGTGCATGGTGTGATAATGGCTGATGATACCTCGCAGGCGTACGAACTTTACCTCCCGAAGCTCACACAGGGCTTCTTTGAGGGTGAAAAGGGCAAGGGCAGGCAGCTCACACTCACCCTCGACAAACAGCGCGAGATGATGGGCAGCCAGGTGCTGTAAGGTGGTGTGTGTAGGTGTGGTTGCGGAGTATAGCGGGCGTTGTAACATAATGCATGAGTGTTTGATGAGTATGTGATGAGTATATGAGGAGTGTGTGAAGAGAGTATGAAGAGCTCAGCATGTGTGCACGTATCGTTGTCTCACGGAGTACTTCATCATAACCAAGCCAAGCCACTGCCGTCATTAGAGCCGAGACAGCCAAATTTTCACCCAAAAACGCTCGGATCATATAGAAAGTGGGAATCACACAGCCCCAATGGAATGCATCAAACGAGAAAAGTAGGGTGATATGTAATTCACATGCATGTTAGATAGTCATCACCCGACAAAACCATTAAGAAATGCGGACGCTGAGGAATTCAAGGGTATTGCAAGGGTATTCCGATGCGCTGTTCCACCACACTGTGCATCATGCTATCAACAATCAATCCCACAACGCTCCAATGCCTGGCAATACCAAGTCGCCATCGCCTCCACTTGACCCAGCTTCGGTCGCAAAGATGAGCTCATAGAATTTCAGGCTGGAGCAATGCAATGGATGACAAACAGTGTGCATTCATAGCCGCAGCTTCATCGACAGCGCACAAGCAAGTCCCTCACTGACAGCTTGTCAAATCTCCAGGGAAATGTCAAGCTTGGATATCAGCGGATTTGGAGCAAACCCAGAAGACAGCACAAAGGGGGTAAAAGACCAAACAAGCACTCCCACACAGTCCCAAACGCTCCCACACGCTCTCCCACCTTATCAGCTCAACCCTGCGCACGTCTGCAGCGATATATAACGAAGATTCGATGAGCAATGAGCATATTTTATGCGATAAAATAACGCCTAAATAGCTCTAGCACACCGCTCCAACCCTAAATTAAATTGTCTCAATTTACACTCGCATCTCACACGGATTCAATTTACACTCCTCGGAGAATCGCACATTCGCCTCTTTTCTCTTTTAAGGTAACAGTCATGTCGGCAGCAGCAGACGACACCCAATCGTCAAATACGTCGACGTTCGTCGCCGCGTTGGTACTCAACGGTGCCATCGCCGGTGCCCAATTCGCAGCTTTCTGCATCCTCAGACCGAGGTTTCCACATATCTACGAGCCTAGAGTGACCAAGCCGCCTCTGAAGTGGGTGGAATAGGCTTTTAAAGCGCTTACGCTAACGCATCTCCCAGACACAGAGCCACTGGACTCACCAAGAACATGGTCACTTGGATAGTGGAGGTGTTTAAAGCGCCGTATCATCCCATCGCGAAGCACAACGGTTTGGACAGTTTCATGTTTATTCGCTTTCTCCGCCTCATTATCAAGATGTTCGTTCCAATGTGGATCGTTTCCTGGGTCATCCTTTTCCCCGTAGACAGCGCCAACTCCGACGGAGGCCAGACTGGCTTGAACATGTTCACGTACGGTAACGTGTCCACGTCAAACCACCCCCGTTACTCCGCTCATTTGCTTATTTCCTGGATTTTCACTTGTGAGTTTGGAGGACGCGCAGAAGGCACAATCTGACCGTCGCTAATTATAGTCTGGATCTTCTACCTCATCAAGTCTGAGATGACGTACTTCATCAACGCCAGACAGCGCTACTTGATCGACAAGGACCACTCGTCCCTCCCACAGGCCAACACCATCCTCATCACCGGTGTGCCCCAATCGCAGCTGAGCGTGGAGAAGCTCACCGACCTCTTCTCCTACCTCCCTGGCGGCATCAAGAAGGTGTGGATCAACCAGAACCTCAAGGACCTGCCAGAGAAGCACGAGAACCGCATCAAGGCGTGCAACAAGCTCGAAGGCGCCATCACCAAAACCATCAAGATCGCTAAGGACATGGAGCTGAAGAGGGCAAAGGCGGAGAAGAAGGGCAAGCCAGCGCCAAAGAAGACCATCGTCGAGGACCTCGAGAAGGACGACATTGGAGTGGCTGAGAAGCTCATCCCAGCCAAGCAGCGTCCTACTCACAAGCTCGGCTTCTTGGGTCTCTTCGGCGAGAAGGTCGACACGCTCAACTGGTGTAGAGAGGAGATCCATAGACTCAACACTGAAATCGGCGATCAGCGCAAGGAGGTGAGCGCCAACCCAGACGAGTACAAACCACAGGGCTCGTGTTTCATTCTTTTCAATCAGCAATTGGCCGCTCACCTCTGCGCAAAGTCGCTCATCCACCACGCTCCTTACAGAATGGTTGAGAAGTACTCCGAGGTGGGCGCTGAGGATGTCATCTGGACTAATCTCAATGTCAACCCATATGAGAGGCGTCTCAAGATTGTTGCTAGCTGGGCACTCACCATCGCCATCACCATCTTCTTCGCAATCCCTGTCGCGTTCGCTGGTGCCGTCTCCAACATTGACGCGCTAACCCAGGAGTATACTTGGTTGGGTTGGTTGGGCGATCTCCCAAATGCTGTCAAAGGTATTATTCAGGGTGCCTTCCCACCAGTCCTCGTTGCAATCCTTTTTGCACTCGTTCCTATCATCTTCCGCTTGCTGAGCAAGTTCGAGGGTACGCCGCGCTCAACTGCAGTCGAACTGTCGCTCATGCACCGCTACTTCTTTTTCCTGGTGTTCAACGGTTTCCTGATCGCAACACTCTCTTCGGGTATCATTAGCTCGCTAGGTACACTGGCAGACGCAGACATCACTACCTATCCCACTATTCTCGCAAACAACCTCCCAGGTGCCTCTATCTACTTCATCACGTACGTCACGCTGCAAGGTTTGTCTGGTTCTTCAGGAGCCTTGCTGCAGATCGGTGGGTTGGTGGTGTTCTACATCAAGTCATGGCTGCTCGGTTCGACGCCTCGCGCTCGCTGGGCCATCTTCAACACCATGCCAGGCGTTGCTTGGGGCACAATTTTCCCTTCGATGTCGCTTATCGTGGTTATTACCATCGCGTACTCCATCATTGCGCCTGTTCTTAACGGATTCGGTGCCGTCGCCTTCATGCTCTTCTACTTTACGTACAAGTACAACTTCCTGTACGTGTACGACATCAAGCCTGCGTCCGACACCGGTGGACTGTTCTTCCCTAAGGCGATCCAGCACATCTTCACGGGCATGTACATCTCTCAAATTTGTATGGCAGCGCTCTTCTTCTTGGCTAAGAACAATGACGACCAGGTGGCCATTCCTGAGGGTGTCATTGAGGTCGTCCTCATTGTCATCACCATCGGCTTCCACGTGATGATCAACAGCTCATATGAGCCGCTGTGCGAGGCGCTTCCTCTCTCGCTCGCCAACAAGACGTGGGACCAGCAAGGCGAGGCGCAGCCACTGCTCGCCAACGGCGAGGGCGTCGAGGCCGTCGACAGCTACGACCACCGCACGACGGTCGACAGCGGCGAGATCCGCGAATCGAGCGACGGCAGTGTCCCACTCGCGGAGCTCGGCAAGAGCATGGGCAAGAGCGGCGAGGAGAAGAAGCTGGGCGCGATCGACGAGGGCGTGAGCGCGGGCAAGGAGAGCGCAAAGGGCAAGGTCGACCACGTCGACAACGACGAGACCCCACCACCGCCATTCTCAGCGTCTGCGCCAGAGGTCTCCTTCACCCACCCATCTCTCTACCACCCACAGCAAATCGTCTGGGCCGCCAAGGACGAGTACGGCATTTCGGACGAGATGGTCGAGAAGTGCAGGAAGGACGACATCGCAGCCACCAACGAGCGCGCGTGGATCCACTCCAAGGAGAACGGCAAGCTCGGCAAGATCGAGACGCGTGGCTGGCCGCCTGGCGAGGAGCACAAGTTCGTGTAGATGTAGGTCTCAGTTGAAGGATGTTTTGGACATATCTTGAATCACTTTCGTTTACACTACTCACTACTTGCAACTACTTGCAGCTCTTATTCACACTTCTCAATTCTGTTATGTTAATACGCAGGCACGTCTCTCACCATCTACCTAATTTTACTCAACAACTCGCAAGGGCACCGCCCTCTATACACGCTGTCTTTATCTAATAATCTCATACTCTATACATGATTAACTTATTGTGCATGCTGTTTTGTGTAACTGAGTGGGTAGCGCGGGTAGCGTTTATCCGAGTGCTGCGTGGGCGAAAACGGAGGTGCGATGAGGTAGGTGCAAAGGGAGGTGAGATGGGGCGAGAGGGGAGGTTGGCTGTGTTGGTGTCTGCGTGAGAGCTCTCTTCCTCCTCACTCCCCCTTCACTCCCCCTTCACATCTCTTCCACTCACCACCATGTCGACGATGCGCGAGCGGAGCAACGACGACGAGATCACGGTGGCACACGACAGCTTAGAAAATCCCGCATCTTCAGAACCGCCCGCTGCCGTCGACCGCGCCAGCGAATTCGCCGATCTGGCCCATCTCCGGGAGCACAGCGATGCGCAGGGCGACGGCACACCGGAGGACTCCGCCGCCATGCGCCAGTCGCTCATAAAGGTGCAGCAGAACTGCATGCTCGCCCTCAACACGCTCATCTTCTCCACGCTCTCCTCCATCAAGCCCATCATCTCCACCGACTGGAGGGGCGTCAGCGAGCGGTACACGCCGGGCAGGAACCTCCGCAACCTCAACAACAACGTCAACTACGCCCTCCAGACGCACCTCCATGCAGCGACCTCGGGCGAGCTGGGGGAGCGCATCGAGAGGATGTCCTACCTCTTCTCGCCGATAGACGCCAAGCTGGTGGTCGCGCTGCACCAGTTCGCGGAGGTGCTGATGGTGCTGGTGGGGGGTGATAAGAATGAGAAGAAGGAAGAGAACGACGATCCGGCGACGCCCACCAGCACCGAGAAGCCCTCCTCACTCCGCTCGGCGCAGCGGCACACCTCCCCAACGCACGTCTACGACTCGCTGCAGTCGCAGATGTCCAAGCTCAAGCTCGAGATGCGCGCCAACAACCTCTCGCATGGCGACCTGTGGATCAAAGTCGAGACCTTCATCAACCTCATCAACCTACTCTGCAGCGAGCGCGAGAACATGGGCGACGCGCCGCCAAGCTACGCGGACCTGTCGCCGACGCAGTCTGCCGCCCTGTCGCACAAGAGCGTGTCCGCGTCAGCGTCCACAGCCAGCATCGTGTCGAGTGTGCAAGACGAGAAGATGCGGCGGGACCTGGAGCGCGTGACGGACAGCATCGACAGGCTGATGCGCATCACGCCGCAGCTCGCCAGCCAGCGCGTGGAGCTGACGCAGAAGCAGGTGATCGAGATGGACCTCGCGAAGCTGGCGGGCGAGGTGGAGTCGTCGGTGAAGACGAGCAAGGCGGCAGCGACGTCAACGTCCGCGTCGGCAAACAGCAAACAGCATAACGGCGTCGGCAAGCTCCTCCCTAAGAGCATACACTCGCGGCGCAGCGATAACAACATCATCAACGGCATCGAGAAGGCCAACAGCAGGCGGCTCGACACTCAGCGCGTAGACATGGGCTCGCGTCTGGAGGACGCACGTTCTAAGATGCGCGACGCTGACCTCATCGACATCGTGCAGCGCAACAGGGCGGGCAGGATGGTCGGGCAGGATGTCGCTATGCCGGGAGGCGTGGATGGCTTTGTTGGGGACGTTGCGGGGGGTGCTAACCACGGCGATGCTGCAGCACCCGCCAACGGCACCTCCCACAAAGCTACCTCCTCGACTTCCACAAAGGGTGAGTCGGACGTCTTCTCATAAGCCTCCCCTCTAACACCTCCCACAGACTCCATCGACTCGCAAACACGCTCGCTCGTCGCGCAGCAGGCCTACCTCGCCGAGCACAACGTCAACGTCGGCAACGTGCTCGTGCAGTTCAAGACGCAGCTGCACGGCACCTCCAAGGAGCTTGAAGTGGAGGTCGACGCACACGCACGCGACAGCGTCATCCTCAAGAACCTCTCCAACTTCAATGTCCGACTGAAGCTGCCCACGCGCGTCGTCTACCCGCAGCGCAAGACAGTGCGCCTCGTCGAGCGCGACCTCTTCGAGTTCAACCTGCAGGTGTCGCACCAGTCGCGCAAGTCGCTCACGACCCCCGTCGTCGAGCCGCCCGCATACCCGTACAGCGCTGCAGACTTCGCGCTCACGCGCCCGTCTAGCTTTAGATGCGCGCAGTGCTCGCGCGACCTCGCCAACGGCGTCTACGTCGACGCCTACCGCGATCTGCCCTCCGACAGCTGGGCGGAGCACGTCGACAACTGGATGTGCCACCCGGCGCAGGAGCTCAACGCGGACTACTACCGCGACGCGCTCGCGACGTCAGCAGCACCCGGCGAGGCCCTCGTCGGCAGCGCGTACTGGGTCTTCCACCGCAAGAACGTCATCGACAAGAGCGTGCGCGTGGAGTACACGGTGAGTGGCAGTGCTTTCTGAGAGGGGAGTGCGTGGTGCTATGTGTGCGGATGACAAGCGACTTACACACCGGGCGGCCAAGAAGGCCATGCGGGGCTGTCGCAGACACACCCACCCCGCCTGCGTCGATACAGCCGCCCAACAGTAATCTCCCTGCTGAATACCCGCGGCGTCTCGAGACCCATGTCACGCGGCGGCTACATACGGGAGGACATGCGCAGCTCTCACAGCACACTGCTCACGCACCCCCCTCTCACACCACCACCTTCACACCTAACACGCCCCAGGAACAGCAGCTCCAGCACTCCCTCAAGTGCGTCTGCGGCTGCGCCGTCGGCTCCGCACAGAGCGAGGCGGCGTTCCGCTTCAACAAGGTGTCCGTGCTGCCCGTCGCGCCGAGCAAGTCGAAGCCGTGAGTGAAGACACCCCCACACGCACACATCTCTCACACACGTCTTCCAGCTTCACCGCATACAACATCGGCCACTACATCTCCGCTGAGCTCGTCGACCAGTCGCGCAACTACGGCACGTACCGCTACTTCCTGCAGGACGAGCAGTCGGGCGAGCTGCGGCTGCTGGTCTGGCTCTTCAACCCGCTCGTCAAGCTGCGCTCGTCGCAGGTGCGGCTCAGCTCCGCCATCGAGGCGTGCAAGCTCTTCTGGAAGACGAACCGCGAGGAGCCGCTGCGCGACAGTCGCATGAGCAGCATCGCTAAGCTGCAGTACCCCGCCTGGGTCCTCGACGACCTCGAACGCGCACTCGTGTCTGGCATCGGCGCCTTCCTCGGCGACTCCCCTAAGCGCTTCTTCTCCGACTGGCACATCGGTTACATCGAGCGCGTGTCCAAGTGAGAAGGGCAAGCATGGCGCACTGCGCAGCAGGCAGCAAGCTAACGCCATATGCATTACCCACTATAGACTTCCAGGCTACCCGCTCCGCCGCTTGCTCCCTTTGTACCGCTTTATCATGTAAATAGTACCTGCTTACTTTGGAGTGCTCGGTGTGAGTGAATGCAGAGTGAAGCACGCGCTCTGCCAGGACATTTCTAGATGTGTAAAGGCCTGTCCGTGTTATGTGCTTGCATTTGTCATATCTTACTGTGAGTCTGGATCGGTTGTTTGTGAGGAAGGACAATTAGTGATAGAAGGTAGAATTATAGAAGGTGGGGGTGCATCTGGATATGTGCGCAAGACTTGATGAGAAGTTGATAATCGATTGAGTGTGTCAGTTATTGTATGGAATCCTTTGAAATTCGGTTTGTGTCTATTTTTGCAGCTAGGGTTACGCAGCAAAAGAGGTGAAATGAGGGGAGTAAAAAATTAGCTCTCGATGGGGATCGAACCCATGGCCTCTCCCGGTCGTGCTAATCTTAGCATTGTGAAGGGAGCGCTCTAACCGCTGAGCCACGAAAGCTTGAAATTGTAAAAGATCTTGGCATTGATAAATGAAAATTTTATTCGCGCTGGCGGAAGTGATAAATTTCGTCAATAAAAGTGCTGGCATACAAATGCGATACACTCTCGATGCGTAGGGCGCTGTGCTGGCAGCTTTACTATACCTGTATGAATGTTTGTCACCTCGATGCCAACTACGAGCGCGTTGCTTAGAAGCTTATTTGAAGAGATAGATCTACCTTTACTGAATATAAAGAAGGTATGCCTAACGAAAAGCTGCTGTTTGCGTCGCATTGCGCGAAAGCTGCTCATATGGCGCTTCTGTAGCGTCAATGGTAACCAAAATACATCTCTCTACGCACCCTCGATCTGCCCAAACAGTCTCAAATAGTCCCAAACAGTCTCAAACACTCTTCATTATGTCTGTCTATGTATGTTTGTGCGTTCGCGCACTCTCCAAGGCGCACGATGACGGCACAACGTCGTTCGGTATACCTGGAAATGTACAGAGTGGTCAGAACTGATCGCAATTGAGGTATTGAAGGCTTTCAAGAGACATTAGGCAGTCTTCTGTACTCCACCGTCGCTTTGCGGTCGACATCCATCCCTTCTTGTGACTCTATATTGCTATTTTCAGCGGTAGAAAGAGCCAATCGTGGCTGTTTGCTGATTTGCTTTCTGTCCGAGCCTCACTGAGTATGCGAAGCATACTCACTAACCTCCTGCTCCGCTGCCAAGAGCGTCGTCGTCGAAGAATTGCCAGGTATGCTGTAAATTTCTGCTACTCTAGTGGTACTCTTGTCTGTGTTAGCCGTACTGTTTAGCACAGTTATTGTCTCTGCAACGTTCCGTTTTTCGAGACTCACTTCCTGCACCTTGTCGCACATCTTTTTGCACACCGCACACCCTTCCTTGACGTACTAGATAATCGATTAATGCAGGGTACAACGTGGGTACAACGTGTAGCTAGCTGAGCAATGCGTGTGCGGGGAGGATATGTGCAGGGGGTGGCTGAGCACGCGGCGCCTCCTGTCGCTCGTAGAAGAGCATGAAGGGGTTCTGCGCGAGAACGTCATCGAGGGCGACGGGCTGCACGTTGGCGTCGGAGGCGCGCAGCCAGCCGTCTGCGGCTCTGCGGAAGGTGACGTAGTGGCCGGAGGCGTGGGAGCCGTAGTGGACGACGACGGACGCGAGCGCGTAGAGGGACTGGTGGGGGAGAGTGCCGTCGGCGGCGAGCTGCTCGAGCGCCTCCCTCCGCGCGGAGGAGAGGGGTGCGCGGGGCGCTGTCTCGAGGCGGCCCGTGGTGGCGAAGGGCGCGAGATCGAGCGTCTCCGGGAAGACAACGCGGCACGGGTTCTTCGCGGCTGTCCCGCTGGGCAAGAACGCGGAGCGGTTGATGTGGAGGCCGAGGATACGTGGCGGCTGGGGTGTGTGAGTTAGCCAGGTCTTTCAAGTCACCCAAAAGACCTCCCACTCACCCGTGCAATGAGCACCTGCTTGGTCGAGCCGCCGCCGCTCCGCTCGAGGGGGATGTCGGCGAGGCGGGGGTCCGCGTGCAGGTCGCCGCCGTCGCGCAGCAGCGCCGTGAGCCGCCGCTCGCGGTGCGCGGCCTCGCGGATGCGCCTGCGACGGGAGCTGCTGACGGGACTGCGGGAGTCGGCGGGCATGAGGTGCGCCACGTCGGCGCGGAGGCGCGTGAGGGTCGCGCGCAGCGAGCAGCGGCGGCAGGCGGCGTCGTCTATGGTTTCGAGCGCCGTGTACTCTGCGAGGAGGTCCTCCAGCGCGCACGCCGCCTGCATGGGCAGGTTCAGGGAGAGCGCGTCGAAGGGCACGCCGCGGATGGCCTCGACGTACCCGCAGCGCAGATCGGCGAGGCGGCTGGCGGCGAGCCCGGCCATGGGGAAGTGGGTGCCGGTGGGCTGTTTAAGTGCCTCGTGCACCACTAAACCGCCTTCGCGCGTCTGCGCTGCCCGCACCACCGCCTCTTCGTGCGCGAGGAGCTGCGACATGCACTGAAACATCTCCTGCGCGTCCTGCTGGCCGGACCGGATGAGGGAGAGCGCGCGGCGGGCAGGTGACATGTGCTTGCTGCTGTCTGCGAGCGCCAAGGTAAACGCGTCGATGACGGCGGTGTTGGTGTGGACGGCGCGGCTGGACGACGGCGCGTTGAGGGTCTGCACGGTGTCCCAGAGGGCCTCAGAGAGGGGCAGGTAGACGCCGGCGCTGTCGCTGTCTGCGAGGAGCGCCTCGAGGAAGGTCTCGAGTGCGGTGAGGGAGGCGAGAGACTGCGGGAGTGAGCGGGAGTACCGACTAAGCGCGCACTCACCTGAATCGTTGAGTTAAGGAAGCAGTGCGCGCCGCTCGAGTTGCGGAGGCCAGGGAAGACGCCGTGGGGGTTTTCTAGTACAAAAAATGAGAGATGCGCTATCCAGCTCGCTCACACCCACCTACCACGCCCGCTCTGGGCTTCCTGCACTCCTTGCGCAGCGGCTGGGGGGTGATTCCTGCGCTTCCTGCAAGCCAGCTGAATAACATGGTAACAAACGAGCCAAAGTTGCGGGGGCCAACGGCGACGGCGACGAGGGTAAAGAGGCTGGCGAGGAGTGCGGGCAGATGGACCAATTCAACTCCGAAATTTATCGAAGCAGATGGTGGCATGGAAGATGGCGAGATGGCTTTGTAATCAACCACCACCAGGAAATAACTTTATCAGATGGATATTGAGCTGGCGCTGCTGGAAGGCGCGGGCGGTACTGGCCTCGCACAGCTCGTCAACGCTGGCAGCTTCCGCGAGGTGCTGCAGAGCGACGCAGCGAATTCGCTGCTCGGAGATCTCGACCTGGAGCACCCAAAGGTGCGCATTAACGTGAGCGAGAAGGATGCACTCGCGGTGGCAGTCGCGCTGCTGCATTCCTTCGTGCAGGCGAACTGGACTGGCCCCGACCTCGACTTTGGCCTCGCAGACGTGAACGGGTTGTGGACAGACTACGCGCACTGCAACGCACTCGCCATACAGAAGCTCAGCACCGGCGGCGAGCCCGCGTACCACCTCACCAGCCACGCACCGCTGCTTCTCGCCGCGCAGGGCATCCTCAGCGCACTCGCCAGCAGCGACGAGGGCGAGCTGCCACTGCGCTCGCCTCTGTGGTGGCAGCTGCGTGCAGCGACGGCGCAGCAGCACCTCCTCGACGACTGCGTGCCACTTCCCCAGAGCATGCTAGACGGCGTTACGCACGCACTCGCAGACAAACTCCCACCGCACCTCCACGCACGCCTTACGCTGGAGGTAGGTATTGCGTATCACATGTTCGAGCGCGACAGAGAGGCCTCAGAGACGTTCCTTGAGGCAGCACGCATCAACCAGCTCCAGTTCCACCTCACAGGTGCCCTCGGAAAGCGCACAAAGTTTCAGCAGAATGACATCACCCAGCTGGTACTGCTAGCGGAGTCGAAGGAAGGCCAAGAAGGGGTTGAGAAGAGTGATATCAAGGACACCACCAAAGACACCTCAGACACCACCCAAGACACACCCGACAACACCCCAAAGAACCTCCAGCTCGACGATGACACCCTTCTCGAACAGACCCAGTTCAGCTCGACCGTCGACGCTAGCGCGCCCCTCTCCCACATCGACCCCGCCCACCAGCCCAACCTCTCCGCCGTCGACCAGTGTATTCTCCTCGCCATGTGCCTCAACATCAAGAATACCGCGCCCGAGAATGGCCTCACAAACGCGCAGATGGGGGCCTTCGTCCAGCGCGTCCTCTCCAACCACCAGAACTGGTCGATATACACCATGGCGTTGCTGCTTAGGAGCCGTCTCGAGGGCCACCGCACGCGCACAATGCAACGCTCCACGCTGCAGCTGCAGGCGCTGATCGACCAGATGCCAACGTCCGACTCCCCCAACACAGACCGTCTGCGGTGGTTCTTTGCGATGCCGATGCCCGCCAAGTGGGAACTGGAGCGTGAGCTGGCGCAGCGCTTCGTCGCGATGGGCGTTGTGCGTTCTGCGCTCGAGATCTACCAGAAGCTGGAGATGTGGGAGGACACCATAATCTGTTACGTGAGCACGGACAGGCAGGGCGACGCTCTGGACACGGTGAAGGGGCTGCTCGAGGGGCGCATCGTCGAGTCGCAGACGGTGACTACGCGTGGCAAGGCGACTGTCGACTCAAGCACGCGCACACGCATGGACGTCATGCGCGTCGCCAAGCTGTGGTGTCTGTACGGTGACCTCGACGTCGAGAACTGCGAGCAGCACTACAAGAAGGCGCTGGAGGTGAGCGGCGGATCGAGCAGCCGTGCGCACCGCTCCCTAGGAGGTGTGTACTTCGCCAAGGGCGACAACAGGGCCGCCGTCGAGTCCCTCCGCAAGGCCGTCGCTATCAACCCCCTCTACCACCACACGTGGTTCATCCTCGGCTGCGCCAGCATACGACTCGAGGACTGGGACGGCGCGATCGAGGCGTTCAGCAGGTGTGTGGCGGTGGAGGACGACGACGCCGAGTCGTGGAACAACTTGGCAAGTGTGTACCTGCGCTTGGGACATGACAAGGTGGTGAGTCGATGCTTTTCCAAAATTAACACCCCCCTCACACACTCCCAGCCACACGAAAATAAGATGCTCGCATTCAGGGCACTCAAGCAGGGCTCCAAGTACGGGTTCGACAACTGGCGCATCTGGCAGAACCTGATGGTGGTCGCCATCGACGTTGGGCAGCTAGCAGACGCGGCGCGCGCTGTGGGTCGACTGGCGGACATCCGCGGCGAGGCGATCTGCGGGGAGGCGGACGACGCGAGCGAGCTGGACGTGGTGGACAAGATAGTAGACGCGGTGACGCTTGCGCCGCGCAACGAGAAGGATGCGATAGAGGGCGACGCCAGCGCCGAGGGCGCGCAGGTGGCACACAACCCGAACGAGGGACATGGCTTGCTGAGGGCCGTCGATAGGCTTTTCGAGTACTCCCTCCTCAAGAAGGTGTCGTCGTCGCCGCGCATCTTCAAGTCGTACGCGCGACTGTGCTTCTGGAAGGGCCAGTACGCGAACGCGCTGGATATGCACCTTAAGGCGTACAGAGCGAGCGTCGCGGTGGACGAGACCGTCGAGACGGACTTACCTACCTTCAGACGCGCCGCTGAGGCTATCACCGACCTCGTCGACGTACTGCAGAATTTCGGTGACAAGCCGGCGGATGCCAACGACCCCGATAACCAGCAGGACGCGTCGCCCGACTGGAAGTACCAGGCGCGCAGCATTCTCAGGACCTTCCTCGGCCGCACCAAGACGTCGTTCGAGGACGAGAAGGAGTATGAGCAGCTCAAGGAGCTTCTGGCGGAGGTGAAGGGGACGTGATGTGGTGGTGTGCAGACAGACGTAGAGACAGGCGGATAGACATTCAAAACTAGCATGCATTGTATCCATTTAGGTTTATAGATGAGAATAACTTATTGTTTTGGTATAGTGTGGGTGTGAGGGGGTAGCGTTGTTGAGGGATTAGATAGAGGTTAGGTGGCGTTTCTAGCAAGCAAAAGCAATGCAGTTGACATATTTCCACTCCACTCCATTCTCCGCTCCCTCTCGTGACACCTCCCATTACACCCTCCCCTCCTCACACCTCCGTCTCGACCTGGTTCGCGCGGCGGTCGTGCAGGGACGTCTTGGCCTTGACGGACGAGAAGGACTGACGGACGCCCTTGGCGGCCCACATGGCGGTGCGGACGGGCTTGTACTGGTAGCTGCCTCGGTGCTCGCGGTGCATGGCCTTGCGGAGGGCGCGCTTGGAGGTCTTGCGGTGGTGGTCAGCGGGGCTCTCGGGGTCCTGTAGCTCCTGCATCTCGCGTAGCTCGCCCATCTCCCCCACCTCGCCGAGCTCGTCCACGTCCGCGTCGTCATCAGTCACGTACTCGTCGTCGTGCGCGCGGTGTGTGCCGATGGTGCTGGGCTGGTGCGAGTACCCGTCGATGCTCTCCCTAGGTTGGTGCGCGCTCCTTGTGCTTCTCGCGCTTCTCATGCTCCTGCCACCCCCATTCACCCCGCTCGCCGGATCCCTCCGCCTGTCCACGTCCGTGTACTCGCTGATAAAGTCGCCAACGGTGCTGCGCTGCCCGGAGCTCACGGCCGCCTCCCACGCCTGTAGAACGTCCATGCTCTCCTTGTTGCCGCGGAAGTGCGCGTGCGTCTTACCGAGGCCGCTCTTATAGCGCATATCGAGTGTGACTCTGCCGATCTTTTTCAGTCCCAGATTCTCTGCGTCCGCTTCAGAATACGTGTAACATTGCATCAGGCGATGGAAGTCGCGACCCTCCCAGAGCGACATGGAGAAATTCCTGAGCATCTCGTTATCGACGACGTCACGTAACCAGATGATCGCCACCGCTGCGGGCCCGCTGTTGATGGCGTTGGTGTAGAACTCGACACGGAAAGAGCTCGCGTAGCGTCGCTTGACGGGAAGACGTAAGGGGGGCTCCTCAGCCTCCACTTTCCATGACACCACGTCCCGCTCTACTGTCTTGCGCTTACGCAGCTTCACCTCTGAGGAGATGGTGCGCACGACACACTTGGTATAGTTGGCGTGCTTGCCGGCGTCGAAATGCACGGTGATGTTGGAGTGCAGCTGCATGGTGCCGATCTCCCAGCCCAGCAATGGGCGCTCCAGCTTCATGTCGCAGCTCCTGAAGAGAACGCTAAGGCGGACTCTTCCGTAGCCTGTTGAGTGTGTGAGAGGGGTGTACATATGCATCGCAGCCAACCCACCTAGACCGCCGATCAGCGGGTAGCTGTTGGTCAGCTGGCAGCCGTTCTTGAGCACCTCAGACAGCTTGAGCGGGACGACGCCGAGGATGGGATCCTGCTCGCGGTACCTCGAGTCATAGATGGCAACGCACACCATCGTGCTGCGCCAGTCTGCGATAAACCTTTCCGTGCCGGCGTTAAAGACGGGGTTGAACGCGAACGGCTTCTTGCGCGTGCGGTAGACGGTCTGGTCGTTGACGATGACGGTGCAGTAGCTGCTGGGCGCGGTGGTGGACTGCTCGTCCTCCGTCTCTACGTAGCTCTGGCCGGCAGCGCCACTGCGCATGGCATCCGTGCCGAATGTCCCGCTCGTGTTCTTCACCTCCAGCTGCGAGATGGAGTGGATCTGTATAGAGAGAATGCCAGATGGGTACTCAAGCTCCGGACGAATGCGCTGCACCAGTCTATTCTCATTCTCGATCTTCGCATCTCCAAACTCATCCTTGTACTGCTCGGCAATGTCGTGGGGCACGTTCGGGTTCGCGCCGCTCGTCATCAGGCTCTGGTTCAGGTCGCGCTTCGGATGGAACGCGACGCTCCACGTGAGCGTGCCCTGGCGACGCGTGCCGTGCACCTGCCCCGCCAGCTCGCTGTTGAGGCGGTACATCTTGCCCGGGTGGCGCACGAGCTTTGTGATGCTCATAGTAGCCTCGCCGAGGCGGTCGTCGCTGTGGTAGGCGCAAGTCAGTGACGCACGCTTGCAGACAGCCCCCACTCACGCCGAAAACCTATCAGAGTCGTACAGCTGCACCGAAATCTCCTCTTGCGACTTGATGATCTCTGGACGGAGGAGAATAGTCGTCGACTCCTCCCACGTCGGGTAAAGATCGTTGACGATGACCTGGGAGGGGTGTGTCAGTGGTGTACCTAATAAAAAGACTCCTCCCACTCTCGTCGAATACAGCGGCTTCTGCTGCTTGCTGAATGCGATGGTGCAGTAGGGGTCAGATGTGCCATTCGTGTCGCTCTTCTCAATGTCGTGCGCGCCGTGCAAGCGCACCTCGATGACGCCGATCGCCGAGACATCGCGCTTGACGTCGTCCTCTAGCAGCAACTCCTGCACGTCGACCGTGTACGACGACGGTGCGCAGAAGTCGCGCATTGCAGCGTTGATGGAGCTATTGATGAACTGCGATACCAGTGGCAGTTTCATGGCGTTGAAAAAATGCTTGGTGAGCGGCGTGGCACTGATGACCACCTTAGGCAGCCCCATAAACGCAATCGTTGTGTTCTTGATGAACGGCGGATCAGGTACGAGCTGGCACCGCGCCCTGAGCGTCCCTGTCATGCCCTGCACCTCGACGTACACGGGCATCACCGCGCCCAGCATTTTCTTTAGACCGACAACAAAGTGTATGAGCATGTGGATGTTGCGGGACTTGGCTGCCAGGTCGCCGGATGGTTTGGCGCGGTATGCGAAGTTTATCTCAAGGTTGATATACTCGCCTGGCTCTTCATCTGGACGAGCGTAGGTGACGCCAGGTATCTCCTCCTCGCCATCACCCTCTCCATCCTTCTCCTTCTCCTTCTCACCGCGCAGCGTCTCCATCATCTCTGCGTCAGTGAGATCGCGCATGGACAGCACCCGCATCGGCACCGTACCCTGGTCCATATCGCTCACTTTAACGCCATTTACGAATCCCATCATGAACGACGGCAGCATCCCCTCCATCGTGTCCTCCAGCAAGTCGATCCCCAGCGTGAAGAGATCAGGGTTGATGATGCCCCAGACGCGGCTCAGGATCTGGTTCATCCAGTGGCAGCTCTCCTGTATTCCACCAACGCTAGCCTTGCTGTCGAGCGCGCGCTGCCGCTCCTGCTCGTACGCCAGCTTGTCCGCCTCGTTATCGATGTGGAGCCAGATGCGCCAGAGGAGGGCAGCGGTGAGGGCAATGATGAGGGGGATTGGGAGGGGAATAAGAGAGAGGATAGCCGCGTACACTCCAAATTCCTTAACGAAAACGGGCAGGTGCTCTCTCAAGAAAGCCTGGCTTGAGTGCGTCGGTGGGAATGGCTTGGTGATGAGCCTGTCCTCGGCTACCTTCTCCTTGCCGGAGAGGCGGCGCATGACGTAGTCGTACTCGGCCTGCGTCGTGTCCTTGGCTGCGACGTTGTGTAGCGTTATCGGGTCGAGGATGAGGCTGTGAGGAGGGCGTTAACAAGGCTGATAGTAGGAACGCAACGCACTCTTTCTCCTTCATCTCACTCTTGGCATGACTTTCGAGCGAATTGCGAGATTTCGCACTCATTGCCGTCACTAAGCAAGCTCAACTGCCAAGTCCCATGCCTCATATAGCTCAATGACGTCACCGCGCGTCTTAATTTGGATGTCAACGGAGAGAGGGAGGGAGGGAGAGTAGAAGTTCTCATAAATATCAATACAATTAACGTTAAACAACTATCTTAAAAAGCATCTTCAACACCACCAGCCCCGGCGACAGATTGATCATCCGCTGTCCCAGTCGCGTCTGTTCGATAGTCCACGCGAGCGCGACGAGCACAGCAACGGCGTTGTAGTGGTTGAAGATGGCAGCGTAGCCGACGCCCCAAAACAGCCACTCCATCTGCTCCAAGTGCGCGAGCATCACGGCGATCCACGCGCCTACGAACAGCAGCCCTGAGGTGAATGACAGGGCGAGCAGCGTCAGTGGCATGACGCACGACCTGCCTGTATGTGAGGCGTTCAGTGCGAGGAGGAGGAGGAGGAGGAGCGGGAAGAATGAGTAGGTGAGGTATGTGAGGAGCGCGAGGAGGGAGATGGCTGATAAAAGTACTCCAAATATGAGTAACTGAGCTGATGCTGGATCTGCAGCGTCTGTACCGCCGCCGCTACTACTACCCCCAAACCCACTAAACCCACCAAAGCCACCCAATTTACTCCCCCAATCGTACTCGCTCCGTCGCAGCGGATCACTCAGCACCGAATACGCCTCCTGCACCTCTCGGAACACCTCGTCTGTCGCCCGCCCTGTGCGATCTGGATGGTTTTGTAGCGCCAGTCTCCGATAAGCGAGCTAGAGGGGAATAAATTGGGCTGCACTTGATATCGACAAGAGCAACCCACTCTAATATCCTTTTGAGATGCATCTTCGCCTAAATTGAGCGTGGCATAGTGACTTCTGCTCATAAGGTCATAGTCGTAGCAGTGATAGTAGCGAACATCGTTGCAATAGCGACAATAGCAGCGGTAGTACATGTTATACCCAAGTGAAGATGTCTAAGTCGCAGATCTCCTTCCATGGTCACCTGAAAGCGTGGATTACCAGGCACGCGTAAGAAGGGCAACGGGGCGTAGTAGAGGGAGTGCGAGGAGATATGCGGTGATAGTAGCACTCAAGACAACAACCCCAAGCCTCTTCATTCTACATGCATCTCGCATTTGAAAATTTTAGACCCACAGCAACGCACTCTTACACACCACTTAAACACCACTTACACACCACAACACACCCACTCACGCCTCAACAAATACACAATCTATCTACAAATTAAAACAAGTTTAAGAATCCAAGACTAGTCGATCGCTGTAAGGTGGTGGGAGTGACAAAGGGGTGTGCAAAGTGTGCGCAGAAAAACCCTGAAAACGCCTCGACCACTCCACCACTCCACCTCAGTCTATACTCGTGTAGTAGACAGTGCTAATAAATTTCCTTCTATACCGCGTAGTAGTGCCAACAGCGAGCACGCCGCCGCGGATTGCGCTCGCAGTGAGGTGCCTGAGAGTGACATGGTTGGGGATAGGCAGTACGCTATTATCGTCTAGGGTGCCGCCATGTGGAACGGTGTTATTGGATGGCGGGGCGACGAGAGGGGGCTGCGCATTCAGTACCACCCGCTCCAGCTGTCGCGGAAGCATAGGGGGCTCCGGCAGCGGTATATGATTCGCCTGCGGGGAGGATGGCGGCGACGATTCGAGGTTGGCGTATGTGACCAGCATCTGGGGTATATCGCTAGTGTACTCGTGCGCCGGTGTTGGATCCTGATGTGAGAGGTCAATGAAATCGTCTTGTGGAGGTGTAATGATGCGTCTGTTGTTGATCTCCTTAGCGTGTTCCGCTCGGTCGCCGATCTTGGGCACCTCTACGTAGTTCACCATCAGTCCATCGTCGTCCGTCGCTGTCTGGAGGTCGTCGCTGACGCGCCAGTTGTTGTCGACGACGAACACGATCCTGTGGTGACCTGGAGGGAGTTTGACGCAAGTGACGAAATCATTCTCACTAGAGAGATAATGTCAGAAACGCTATCACAAAACCTCTAGACTCACCTCCTCGTCATCGGCACAGAGGTCTTCCAACCCGGTCCAAACCTCACTTGTGCGTCGTTACCACCGCCGCGCCAACTGAGCACTGTATCTGTGAGTTCGTTCGAAGCGTCCCCGCTCTCCTCCTCCTTGTGCACCGCCGCTGCGTTGTACGCGGGGAGGTCAGCGCCGTCGTCCATCTTGAGGCTTGGGGTGGCTGCTGTAGCGGGGACGGTCGGGAAGTAGCTAGCCTGGAGTGCGACGGCGGCGTCAATCAGCGGTGAGCTGACAGTGCCAGGCTGTGGGATCCAAGCTGGTGGCGGCTGAGGCTGTTGAGAGTCTTTATTGGTGGTAGTGGTGTTGTTGCTGTTGATAGTTGTGTTACTGGTCACACCGCTGGGATTACCAGAAACGCTGGAATCGGCGTCAGGGTTGTGGACTAGCTGTGGATGCACATTCTTATGCGCCGTCGCATGCTGCGATAATGGAAGGAGATCTGGCAGCTCCAGACTACGACGTCGAGGGAACTCTGCTCGGCGCCGCGGCTGCTGAGCCTTGTAGGCCGCCGCTTGCTGCTGGCTCGCCTGCCGGTTGTGGGTGGCTATATCCTTGATGCTCTGCTGCCTCTGGGTATTGTTGGACGACGCACTGTTTCCCATTTAATAATGTTGGCGATGGAGGTTACGGAGAGAGATGCGAGATGGGCGGTAGATAGGGTGCAGAGATCTGGCGGCTACGAGATGCTCAATGCGCTACTCACCACGCTCATCTTACAAATATTGAACGCCTCCTTGCGCAATGCGCTCACCGAACGCCTAGTCTAATCTGACGCAATTAGCGGGGGCTTAATTTGAATGAAGATGTGTACAGTAGGAGATCAAGTACTTGAAGTACGTAATTGCTTTCGCTTTTCCTGTGCATCTCTGGCGTTGCTAGACTCGATGACAGCGAACAAGATACGCAACGAAGCACGCAGCGCACAATACAGACAAATCAAGGCAAGCCACTCACAAAGGCGTCTTTAGATCTCTCACTCATCCTCGCTCCACTCTCTTCCGCGTTTCATCTCACTCATTGCAACGCCAGCAACTAATGCTGCATTTCCACCCTCATAACCCACACCTCTTCACAGCCACCTTCACAGCCACTGCAACGCCTCCCCAAATGCTAAACCATTGAATCGGACTTTACAGATTTTCATCTCGAGAATCAGCTTAGTCGAAGAGACCGAGACCCATGTCGTCGTCAGACTCCTCCTTAGCCTCTTCCTGTGGGTTGTGTTAGCGAACGCATTCTCAATAACACACTCCCTTCCCACCTTCTTTGGAGCCTCCTCAGCTGGAGCATCACCAGCAGCAGCAGCAGCTGGAGCACCAGCAGCTGGGGCACTTTACCGCACATCAGCAAATTCACCACAGCACTAACAACACTACTCACGCAGCAGCACCGGATGAGATGTTGGTGAGGAGCTCAGCAACGTCTTTGCCTTCGAGTGCCTTAGCGAGGAGAGTAGCCCAGCTGTCAAATTCGTAAGCCACCATTCTACACCCCAGTACACCCAACTAACATGCCCTCAACCTCAACACCAGCAGCGCCAGTGAGCTTGAGAATGTTCTCAGCCTCAATTGGGAGGTTCTCGTCAGCCAAGATGAGGGAAGCGTAGGTGCTGCATAATATTAGCCTGGCGTTATCGCTGTTTTTGTTAGACGCACGTTGCGAGCTCGGCAGACATTATGGGTTGAAATTCGAAGTCCTAAGGAAACCACGAATCTCCAAAAATTCAACTCTCGCATGAGAAGAGCGAAAAAATTTATAAAAATTACAAAACATTTTGGAGGTCTGTGAGGCTGTACTGGGTGTGTTGTGTGCTATATAATCGCTGCATCTCTCGCCGCAACATTCCATCACGACAATCTTCTCTCTTCGTCTGATACCGTCATTTGGGTGTTATTGAAGCAGATAGGCGTATTTTATGTGAGCGATGGCTGCGTGTGCTTGTGCGTGCTTGTGCTAATTCTCCTTCCGCGCCCGCAAGATCTCTCACCTTCCTCGCAGAGATTTGCGTGAGCGAGGCATGGTGTGAAGATGCATAATAGAGATCTGTGATGCTGTTGAGCCACTCTACAATTCCTCTCTTTTTGCACCCTCTCCAAGCGAAATTGAGCGATATGACTTCAGCACTCGCTGCAGATAAGAAGCGCAGAGATGCAGGCACCGCGCAGGCAAGAAAGCAGCAGCAGCAAGTAGCTCTCTGACCTGCCGTTAATTCCCCGCCTCACTCACTCCCCCACTCCCTCACCCACTCTTCTTCCTCCCTCACCACCACCACTCCCATCACTTGCAGGCAGGCGATGTCGATTCCATACCCCTCCTCAGCTCACTTGCGGCACCGCAAAGCCAACTCCCTCAACAAGGCAGAAGTCCCTGCGCTGAGCTACAAAGATCTCCACGAGCAGCAGAAGCATCTGTCGCTAGTCCACAGAATGCGCATATTCCTGCTCAACGACGGTCTCAGCTATGTCTTCATAGCCGTATGGGTGCTCCTCTGCAGTCTCGTCTTCGGTTTCGGCTTCATTCACTACGATCTCAACGACGACTACGTAGGAGGTATGTCCGCATTTTACATACGCACCCACCTTACACCTTCACAGCTCGCTCCATCTTCGGCAAATCCTTCGTCAGCGCCAAAAGCGCCGCGCTCTGCCTCCACATCAACATCGCCTTCATCCTCTTCCCCGTATGTCGTACACTCGTTTCCTTCGCTCGTAGCACCCCGCTCGGGCAGGTTATCCCCTTCGACAAGAACATCGACTTCCACAAGATCGTCGGCTACGCCATCTGCTTCTTCACCGTCTTCCACATCCTCTCCCACCAATCCAACTTTGCGAGGCTGGCGAAACACAATGGCAGTGAGTGAAATGCTTATCGAACGCAGCAACACTCACACCCCTTCTAGCCGGTTTCAAGGGTTGGTTCTTCAGCAACTTCGCTTCAGGTCCAGGCGCGACGGGATGGATCATGTTCGTGTGTCTTGGCACCATGCTCTACTTTGCACGTCAGAAGAAACTCCGTCGTGCTAATGTAGGGTATGAGAGGTTCTGGTACTCGCACCACCTCTTCATCCCCTTCTTCATACTGTGGCAGTCACATGGCATGTTCTGCATGATCCAGCCAGACAGCCCTCCCTACTGCAACTACAACGTCGTCGGCGTATTTTGGAAATACTGGCTGGCAGGCGGTGTCATCTACATCTGCGAGCGTCTACTACGAGAGTGGAGGGCTCGGAAGTTGACGTACATCAGCAAGGTCATCCAACATCCGAGCCAAGTCATCGAACTGCAAATTCGCAAAGAAGGTATCAAGACGCAAGCTGGTCAATACATTTTCCTCAATTGTCCAGCTATCTCACTCTGGCAATGGCATCCTTTCACTCTCACCAGCGCGCCCGAGGAGGACTACATCAGTGTCCATATCCGCGTTGCTGGTGACTTCACCAAAGCTCTCGCAGGTAAACTTGGTTGTGACTTCGATAAAGACGATAAAGTCATCGAGGGCGCTAACCCTAACAGCGCCAATGCGGGAGTCGTCAATCGCGTGCTCCCGCGCGTCATGGTCGATGGTCCATTCGGGTCTGCCAGTGAGGATGTCTTCAATGTGGGTGGGGAGAGCGCTAACGTAAACTCTTGCTCACCATACCTCATAGTACGAAATTGCGGTGCTCGTGGGAGCCGGCATTGGTGTTACGCCATTCGCTAGTATCCTGAAAGATATTTGGTACAGAGCTCACTGGCCTGACCCTAACAAACCTACGAGATTGTCCAAGGTGTACTTCATCTGGGTCATTCGCGATTTCGGGTCTGCGGAGTGGTTCCACTCCCTCCTGCACGCCATCGAGGAGCAAGATCTGGACAACTACATTGAGGTGGGTGACAGTGTGTACCACATGGTTGGATGTCACTCAAATACCCCCCTCAGATTCACACATACCTCACTGCAAAGATCAAGGTGGACGACATACAGAACATCCTCGCCCACGATATCGGCAGCGAGAGAGATGCCATCAGCGGTCTCAGGGCGCCAACCAACTTTGGTAGACCGAATTGGGTGGGTTGTGGATGATATGTTTTGTTATCAGCTCTCACAGCCCAATAGGATCGCATCTTCCAGAACATCACCGCTAAACACCCCAACACCGATGCCGGTGTCTTCTGTGAGTGAAGTCTTACATGCAAGCTTCTTCGCTCAACAACACCACTAGTCTGCGGCCCACCTGTTCTGGGATCTGCCCTGCACAAGTGTTGCAACAAGTACTCCAACCCAAAGGGAACTCGTTTCTTGTGGGTGTTTTTTTTTGTGACAGAGCTATAGCTAACACACGCCCAGCTTCGGCAAAGAGAACTTCTAAGAGCGGTGCACAAATGTTGCGAGTGGGACGCTCGTGCATTATGCATCACCTCAGCTCACACCAGCTCTGCCAAAATACTCTCAATACTCTCAACACACCCATCTACACTCAAATAACACCCTGTTGTATTCAAATAAATACCATTGATAAGCTATTACATGTGTTGACTGAGATATGCTATTAGATTGAGAGATAAAGAGATATAGACTGTTAGTGCCTCCTGCTATTGGTGCCTCCTGCTGACTGTATGAGATATTGAACATGACAGTGTGTACTGCTGTCTCCTGCTGATATGAGTTTTATAAGTTCCTGTGAGCTGCCTGTGTGCTGCTGTCCATGCTTTCCGTGCTGTCCATGCTTGTCCATCTATTAACGAGGGTTCTAGTAATACTAAAGGTGAAAAGGTGTGAATTATGTAGTAGTGAGTGTGGTGGTGGTGGTTGTCGCTGATTTTCCATGTAGCATGCCTTTGCGACGCTACCTACAACGCCAGCGGCTTATCGAAGGAAGCCAACGCGAGTGCCAATGAAGCTGAAGTTTCGTTATCCTCTCCCAGGAAACCATACTTATCATCATGGCCTGCTTCTGCGGCATGCTTCTGTGACACATCAAGCTGGTCATCAGTGGGGGTGCGAGGGTGAGGATCAGTTGAGCCAGACGTATGGGACGCGTGTGACGCATTGCTAAAGTCGAGTTGCGGGAGAGACAAGAATGGCTGAGACGGCATACCCTGTTCATCCTTCTTGCCATCCTTGCTGCCAGATTTCTTCTGCGGCAGCGACGACGCGCGCGTGTTGATAGCAGCCGGTCTCCACTTGTTCGCTTTCTGAGGCTTGGTGAGGAGTGGGTCATACACGAAGCGCTGTCTGGGATGCAGGTAGCGCACTTTCGGCGGCAGGTCCTTGATGTCGAACGAAACCACAATCGATATCCTGTCTAGGTCTGACTTGGGTGGGAAGAAGTTGCTGACTTTGAGCGACTCCACGCGTAATGGCACCTTGGCTGCTCTGTCCATAGCGTGTGGGTCGTCGCCCTTGCCGCCAGCTTCTGCCTCCGCCTGTGGAGAAAATTCGCAATCGGTGGCATACAATAGCGCCTTCGAAGGGTTGATAGGACGACCATCTGCATTTATTAGAGCCATCTTGAGCTTGCGCAGTGACCATTCACCGTCCGCGTCAATGAGGATCGGTGGTGCCTTATCCTCGATGCTGATATCATCCTGGAAGGAAGCGAGTAGAGTGAGTGTGTCTGCAGAAGGTGTCAGTGAGCTTGTTTTTCAATAGCATACACACCACCTACCACCAGCATACGGTACTACCCTCGCTACGAGATGGATAATGTTGTCATTCTTCAACCAATTACCATCCCTGATAAGCGCCTTGAGGGGTAAGTCATCCTGACTGACGTGGGTGCTGTCAAAGTACGCGAGTATCGAAGTCTTTTGTAGGAGTTGTTTATTGTGCTGTCTGAATTGTGATTCAGCTCCTGAATCAATGTTTGTCTTGTAGATGCGTATGCAACTAAGAAGCAGCTCTTCATCCTCAATGAGCTCGAAGAGGTCTCCTCTACCTCTCAATCTCTCCTGCTTAATGATCTCCTTCTTGAGCTGCTTCACTGTAGTGTTAGGTGTGAAGCTCAGCGTGAATGGCGTTGCTCTCGATTCCGGATTATCGAATACGACTCTCAATCTGAACGACTGCTTCTGCTTCCCTGCGAAAATCGCAGTCAATGATTTAGATTTCAGCATTTATTCTGCTTCTGTTTGTTTTTGCCTTGCTTCCCCGCAGCTACTTGATGGATGATGAAAGCGTCGAATGCTGTTGCCAAAACGGTGAATTGGCTGTCAACGGATTCTTGAATAGGAAATAATTAATTAACCCAGTTTTGTGATGATAGAGTGCCTATGCTTATAGCGGCGTATCGTATTAAGGTCAGTCACGATTGTTACCGAAAGAAAGAGGTTCGAGCGTGCTACTCTGAGGTCACATTTTGCTGCGGGTGGTGAATTCGGCGTGGAAGGCGAGATGCGCTGTGCTATGGTGACAAATACACACCACAGCGCCTGCATCTCTCTTGTACTTCCGTTGTACTCGCTGCCAGCCTCAGATTCGGCTCCCCGGCAATGAGATCAAAAGTGGAAAGACGAGGGGAAAGGAATATCGACTCTCATCACGCTCAAGACCCTCTAAGCACAACGTGGTATCTTCATCTCTTTTTCCCTGCTATCAAATCTACGAGATCTGCGAGATCTGCAAGATTGCGTCCCTCTTATGCATTCAGAGGACAACTCCACTGCTATCAGCGAGTAATTCCCGCTCACGCTTCCACTCCCACAATCTCCCACTCCCACATCTCCAACTCTTCTCTCTTCTCCCATCTCCCACCTCTCATGACGCATCCATTCGTCAACATAGCAGAGCTGGCGGATGAGCCACTAACGCCGTTCCTCGAGAAGGTGAATCCGATGCTGAGCGAGAAGGAGGAGCGCAGCAGCCGGCTCGATGGGCAGATGGACGTATTAGAGGCGAGATTAGAGAAGGAGATGGAAGCAGCGTTGAGCAGCAACGACGACAACAAATTACGACGACTATCACGCACTTCTCTGCTCTCCAACTCACGCAGTTCGAGATCACTTCGCACGAGAACATGGTGAGCATGACACAGCCGTAAGAGAGAGCCCACACGCTAACAAACACCACCACCACCAGGTGCCACTTCCTACGCATCCCAGCCACCAAATCCTCTTCACATCTCCCGCTCATCTCCGAATTCTGGCAAGCGCCTAACCGGTCACGGAGTCGATCGCGCACGCGCTCGCCTGATGGACGCTACGCTTTAGCGCGCCAATGGTTCTTCTGGTCCCCGTTCTCCGAAGAGGGTTTACCGATGGTCGAGCGCCATAACCTCAATGAGTACCTCACTCTCTTCAGCGAGGAGGACAGACAGCGCTTGTGTGTGCCTCATCCCGACGAGGAACAGGTGCGGCTCGATGTGGATAGGTCGTTCATCAATTACCCCAACCACCCAAAGAAGATGGGTACAAAGCAGAAAGATCAACTGAAAGCGATCCTCCACGATCTCATCATCGGTACACTGAGATTACGACCTTCTTTACGCTACTTCCAAGGCTTCCACGATGTAGTGGGCCTGCTGGTCGTAGAGCTAGACCTCGATCTGGTACGAATGCATGAGGCTGTCGAGCGATTTACTCTCCATTGGTGCAGAGACGGTATGGGAGCAGGTCTGGAACCAATCCTGGGCTGGCTGCGCTTAGTGCAGAAGGTACTGATAGCAGTGGATGTGGGTCTGGCTCTCATCGTCGAACGCACTTCACCAGAACCCTTCTTCGCGCTATCGTGGGTGCTGACGCTGTTCGCTCACGACGTATCCTCGCAAGACAGTATAGCGCGGCTATTCGATGTATGGATCAGCGAAGGGCCTGAGATGCTCATCTACTTCTGCGTCGCGCTTGTGCTCTCCAAGAAGAAGGAGCTGGAGACTATCACGCACAGCGAGGATTTCGATGACAATATAGGCAACCTACACTCCATACTCGCTCATATACCACACGACACTTTCAACGATCACATACCAACTCTTATACACACCGCCCTCGATATCAAACAACGCTATCCACTAAATCACCCCTTTGTCGACGTGGATGGGATGATGGGTGCGCAGTCAGTACTCAGAGCTCCCCCTCTCACCCTCAAGGATCATCAAGCCGAATTCGCTACTAGGATGGTAAGCAATTTGGTCAGACAGCCCCTGCCTTCTATTGAAATGCCGGCGTCTGCTACACTCGAACGCAACCAGCAACGCAAACTTGAAGTCACGCGAAGGAATAAAGTCAAGTGGGCAGTCACACTCAGCGTTACTGTCTCAGCTATCGTGTTTGGATACTACACTAAACGCAGACCACCGACGGTGGACGTGATTGGATTGATGAAGAGCGTGCTGAGCGCCTTGAAATGAATGTGCACAGCGCAGTAAGCACCAAATTTACTCTTGTATACTATAACATTATAATGTTGGACATTTTCTGAATGCCTTTTCACATTTAGTCACTTCCAGCGGTGTTTTCACAAATTTCTGAAATACGGTGATCACCGTTTGGGTGCCAAAATAAAATGATATGCGTTATATGTCAGGATTTTACTAAAGGAAGCATACGTGCACACTAGTATACCAATCAGAAATTCGCTGTGAAATTTTTCGTATGACGAGTGATTTTTGTTTCAGAGCGTGTGACGGGCTGAGGTCGCTGCCTATAAAAGGGGGAACTTCCACTCTCTCTTCTCTTCGTTCATCTTAAGTTGAGCCGTGGGGGTCCAACATTGGTCGTGCTCGATACCAAAAGGTCCCTCAGCACTTTCCCTGTAAATTATGGCCGATACTCCGTTAGTACCAAGTTCTTGTCGCTATCACTCCTCTCATCACAATCACCATCAGCTCGAGCGAGTCCGGTCATGTCGTCCTTTCGTCACTTTGCTACTATCTCTGCTCCCACAACTCATGGCGCTCAATCGCATAAAAGTGCTGCGCGGCGACATCACCAAACTCACCAACGTGGAGGCGATTGTGAATGCCGCTAATGAGTCGCTACTAGGCGGAGGTGGAGTCGATGGCTCTATCCACCGCGCAGCTGGTCCGCAACTCCTCGACGAGTGTCGCGGTTTGCACGGCTGCAAAACGGGTCAAGCCAAGATCACGAAAGGGTACAAATTGCCAGCCAGATACGTCATTCATACGGTGGGACCGCGCTATTCGACAGGTAGCAGAGAGAGGAGTGAGGAGCTACTACGCAGCGCATACAGGAGTAGTCTGGAGTGCGCCAAGAGCAACAGTATCACATCTATAGCCTTCCCAAGCATATCCACCGGTATCTACGGCTATCCCATCACTGAGGCTTGCAAGGTGGCAGTGAGCACGGTGCGCGAGTTCCTTGAGCAGAATGAGGAGGTGAGGGAGTATACACAAGGCGCTGTACATCGCTGACTTTCATTCTTACCAGACCAACGTCACTTTTGTCTTGTTCTCGCAAGGTGACTTGCAAGTGTACGAGCAGCACCTAAGCCAACTGTAGAGTGTATTGGTAGTGTATTGATCGTGTTGTACAAGTGTCTCTGTTTTTCTATTTGATATATCGTTGGCCTGTAGCGGCGTGCGTACTAATTAGCACTTTTCTAACACCTCCTTGACTTGCTTATCTTCCTTGTCGCTGCTAACGGCATCGCTAGTGCTACCGCCTCGGCTCTTCTGCCACGCCCGCTTCTGTCTCCATGTGTAGAACATTTGCAGGACAGTGCACAAGAACATGATGGTTTGAACGACCAAAATGTGGAGTGGGTTCGGGGAAGTATGTAACGCCAATAGCAGCGTAAGCAACAGATATATGTAGGCAAAAGCCTTAGGCACATATAATGCCATATAGAAAGTTCCATAATAGGGGACGAATTCATCGGCGCTAGTTTCATCGTTGCTGCCGTCTATGTTTGTCTTGTATAGCTCCCGCTGTACTTTACTGTCCCTTCTTGCATCTCTAATTACTCGCTCCTCGCTGCAATAATGCATGGCCGGACTCGCTTAAGCTGATAGTGGTTGTGGTGAGAGGAGTGATAGCGATAAGAACTTGGTAGTAACGGAGTATCGGCCGTAGTTTACAGGGAAAGTGCTGAGGGACCGATAAACGGCATCGACTGAAATCTGGCTTACTGCTGGTGCTGGTGAGTGGTACTCATTCATACATTCTCACATTCTCTCCTCTGACCACTCATACAGGAGTCTGGCTCCATTAGGAAATGAAATTTAAAGTACAGCTAAATTATAATTGTATCATACTATGCAGTTTGTAGGCGTGTTATATGCGTCACCCCCACGTCCACCACGGCAACTCCAGTGTCTTTCTATCGCCAGAACTAGCCACCGCACAGCGCCGTAAATGGCTTTAACCATTAGACAGCTCACGACCCAGCCGACTGCGACGCAATACTTGAGGAAGTCCTGTGTGATCCAGCCAGCGACCATCCATCCTAGTGGGATACCAGCGAATATGAAGTGATCAAGAGATAGCGCGAATATTCGATTGATAACTGTTTGAAGGAGTGTTCGTACGTGTAATCGTGATTGTGGTATCCGTTTTGAACAATCAGTGTGATTGGGGCATTTATATGGTGATAGCGACGCGGACATTGTTGCACCCCTTCAATTCCTTCTGCTATGATGCTTCCTTATAGCTTCTACAACGCTTACACTTGCTTTGCGCGCACACCGCTCACTCACACCGTCACGACTCTCAACACCCCAATTGTCCCCAAACAATTTACGCTGGCAAAACGCGGACGCGGACGTAGCAAATTTTAAATTGATTGACACATGCTCGCTGTCGTACCTCAGTTATTATAAGCGTCGCTCGATATTAATTTAGTGTATGGCATGCGTTGACAGATGGTAGATCTTTATTGGTTATGGGAGATAAGGGATAAGTTTAAGTATGGCTAGTTTGCCACTCAATTCTACTCTTTACATCTCCACTATTCACTCCACTCGACGTCCTCACTAGTCCCGATCGAATTAGGCAGCAAAGCCCAACGCCGCGGCCTAGAACCAATTAGCGGGCGCTATGTTGCCAATTTAGGCTTCTATGGTATGAATATACCTATGAATACACCAAATACACCGATTAAAGCATCTCTACACACCCACTTCTTCAAAACATTCCACACTAAAACAAAGTCGCGAAGATTAGCGCAGCAAAGATGGAAATTGAGGATAGCGCGTAGTACCACTCTTCCTTAGTAACATATACTGTTAAATAACTCACCCCCACACACTCGCTCACAAGGTTTCACATAATGTCAGAAGTCGGCTCTCAATTGTGGCAAGGCTACAACCCTGCGCTTGGTAATGGAGGACACGGTGGTGGTCTTCCCTTCCCTGGCTTCGACGACTCCAATGGTCAAGATGGCGACGCGTCTTTCTCTCCAGACGCGCCTGAACTCGGTCCAACGTTCCCCGTAGAAGGCGGTGACGATGGCGAAGGTGAGGGTGAAGAAGGTGACGGTGGATACGAAGAGCCACCTCAAGAGAACCCAACACCAAACGACAAAGAGGACAACTGGGACGGTGAAAAAGATACCGATGAACCAGACTCACACGAATTGCAACCTCCAAAAGTAGACGATAGCAAGTGTCACAAATGGGATTGGTGGGGAAGCGAGCCTGCTGTCTCTGTCAACCTCGGTAACTGGCTCATCCCTGAATGGTCTTGGATGGGTCACCCTGACGGTATCTCATACAATGGCGACATCTACTCGCAATGCGCTGGCAGAACTCAAGAATGCGCTGACGAGATGCGCATCAATTGGGAAGGCTACATCGTCGAGAGTGATCTCGAGTACATCAGCGAACATGGAGCAAACATGGTTCGTATCCCAGTGCCATTCTACGCTTTCATCGAGACACAAGGCGACGAACCTTACCCAACGTCTGAAGTACAGAAGGATGAACTCACCAGAGTGCTCAACTTGCTTCCTGATTATGACTTGCATGCTGTCATTGACATCCACGCTGTTCCAGGTGAGCATGGAGTGTTAGTAGCAGTCACACCCACCTAACACACCCCACAGGATCACAAAATGGTCTCGAACACTCTGGTCGTCTCGGAGAAGCATACTTCCTCACCCAAACATCCCAATACTGGGAGAGAGGATTAGACACGGTCAAGGCGGTTGTTGAGTACGTTCAATCGCTTCCAGAAGACACCCAATGCAGAATCGCCGGTATTGAAAACGCCAATGAAATCAAACCTGAAAACGCAGATCAAATCGGTACGACCAAGAAGTTCGCTGTGGAGTCATACGATATTGTGAACGAAGCAGGTTTCACATTGATAGCCTCAGATGCGTTCCTCGGACCAGCTAAATGGAGTGACATGTTCACACAAGGTGAGAATGTCGCATTAGATGTACACCGTTACTGGGCATATGATGAGCCATCACAAGTCAGTGATGAATCCATTGCTGATGACTTGGCCAAGTTCGCTAAAGAGGCTTCTTCATTCCACTTACCTATTTTCATCGGAGAATTCTCAAACGCCAGACCATACCAACAAGATGTGGAGAGCTTGAAATACACCTACCAAGCACAACAATCACTCTGGGTCGGCGCTCTCGCTGGATCCTCCTTCTGGGCGTACAAGGGCGCTCAAGGTAGTGACTGGAATTGGAGAAAGGCTATTCAGGATGGCGTTATTGACACCCAGGATAACTTCAACTTTGAGGAGAGCCCTGAGTGGTTGAAGCAACACATTCGTGATAACTTTGGTGACAGAAGCCGTATCTAAGAAGATACTCAGAAACACGCAATTGAGACACTTTTACAAACGCACTCAACCGCACCCGACACTCACAATACACAACACACACACGCCAGATGCACGTAATAAGACGAAGAATTATTTTAGTACACAATTTAGTTTTAATGTTATAACAAATCCACGCTCGTTTTCAAATGGCTTAGTGTGCATTGTAGTCCTTGAACAGTTACCGTGACAAGGACGACAACAAGGCTGCAGAAATGCCAGCCGAGAGGAATATAGCACGAGCGTTGAAAATACCACCATTTATTAATAAACTGTATTCGTACGTTTACGCTCTCCATTTATAAGCGAACAGCCCCCCCGCTAATCACCAAAACCCGTAGGATCGTCAATGACAGCGACACAGACGAATACATACACTGGAGTGAATCTGGCGATACATTCTTCGTACCCAATCCAGAACTCCTCGCTCGTCAGGTTCTACCGCGCTATTTCAAGCACTCCAACTACTCGAGCTTCGTACGGCAATTGAACATGTACGGCTTCAATAAAGTGCCGCATCTGCATCAGGGAGTGTTGAATGATAGTGGCAGTGCTGAATTGTGGGAATTTACAAACGAAAATTTCCAACGAGACAAACCAGATCTGTTGGTCGACGTGCATCGCAAAGTATCCAATGACAAGAAAGGCGGTGGGTCAGGAGGGAAGGATAAGGAGAGTGGTGGAAAGGAAGGAAGGGATAGAGACAGTAAAGGGAAATGGATTTCAGAAGGTTCACCAGAGAATCATCAACAACTCACCAACTACATTGATCCTTCTTCTTCTAAGAACTCAAAGGATTCAGCACAGATAGACGTAGGCACTGTCATTGCTGGATTCACTCAGATACAGAAACAGCAAGCTTACATCAGCAGCAGTCTGCTCACGCTCCAGCAATCGAATCAGCGTTTGTGGCAGGAAGCTGCCGCTGCACGTGAGCGACACAGACAGCATGAGGAGACTATAAAGAAATTGCTGCAGTTCGTGAGCTCAGTGTATGGCGGTGACGTAGGTGCCAATGCTCCTAACGCTGCAGCGTCTGCATCTACATCTACCTCCTTCAATGCACCAGCGTTCGAACAGAGTGATCCTGACTCAGCAGCTGGCAAGCAGATGGCACTCGTGCCTAAGAAGCGACAACTGATGCTCAATCACGGCGACTACGACGGCGGCCCTGATTTCAAGGAGTACAAGGAGTACAATGATCTCAATCCATACAACCACGACGAGGATATCTCCCGCTTCACACATATCTCACCAGAAAGTCAGTCCAGCGTCACAGCCACTAACACTCCAGCGTCTGGCTCCGAATACGTCGAGAGCGTCGCTAGCGCACCGCAGAATAGCGGCAGCAGTAGCAGGAACAAGCAGAGCCAGAGTACTGGGCAGAGTGGGCAGCAAAGCACGCAAAGCAGTCATCAAAACCAAGAAACCTCCAATAACACCACTAACAACAGCAACAACCCGCCTACACTTACACTCCCAGATCTCAGCCATCCAGGTACATTCGACAGCTCGAAATCACTCATCTCACCAAACCAGCTTGACTTGTCGCAATTCGCCAGTCTACTGTCACCCAACACGACCCAGAGACTGATCGGCGGTGGAGGTCTGGGCGGTGCGACTGACTACCTCAATTACAACGGCAACGGGGATAGCAACGGTAGCGGTAACGGCAGCAGTAGCAACCAAACGAACGACAACCAAATTGGCACACAGAGGAGTCAGCTGAATGAACTCTCTTATGACCTAGACGCTCTGCAACAATCTATCAACAACGTCGTTAACAATATGGGCTTGAATCCGTCACAGGCTAGCGAAATTCTTCAGGCTTCTCAGTCCCCGAATGATCATCAGGCTATGGCTGACCTCTTCAAGGGATACGACGCAGATTTGGAAACTCTGCTTAGAGGTCTAGGCGATAAACACCACGACGACTCTAAACAATCGTCGTCACCGCCTCCATTCAATTTCGTAGAGGAGGCGGATGACCAGCCTAGTCAGAAGAAGCAGAGGCAGTGAAGAGGTTTCTTAATCGCGTGTGCTACTCACATATTTATACTCATGTATTTATAATGTATAACGTTTTTTATTTACTTGAGTAGACGAAAAATGATGAAAAAAGTATGAAAAAAAGTATAAAAAAACCCCTTTACAAATGTATTACTTCTATTTCTTTTGTATTTGTTTCCGTGACTTAACACCCCCACTCTAGAGCATCAAGGAGAGTGGATCGGCGAGCGTCTTGTTAAGGGCGGCGAGGAAACGAGCAGCGATAGCGCCGTCGACGACGCGGTGGTCAGCGCTAAGGGTGAGTTTGAGGGTTTGAATTTCTCTGAAGCCCTTTTCAGCGCTCTCGTCGAGTACGAGCTTTGGTGAAGAAGCACCGACAGCGAGAATGCAGCTTTGAGGAGGGTTGATGATAGCGGTGAAAGAGTCAACGCCGAACATGCCAAGGTTAGAAATGGTGAAGGTACCACCTTGGTATTCTTCTGGCTTGAGTTTACCGTCTCTGGCCTTGAGAGCGAGAGCCTTTGTCTCTGCGCTGATCTGAGCCAAGCCCTTACCGCCTGCGTTCTTGATGATTGGAGTGATCAAACCGGTAGGAGTGGCCACAGCGACGGAGATGTCAGCTTGGTGGTATTGACGGATAGTCTCGCCCAACCAAGCTTGGTTGGCTTCAGGGACCTCCTTCAGAGCGATAGCGACACCCTTGAGGATGAAGTCGTTGACGCTGAGCTTGGCACGCTTCTCAGACTCAGCGGCCGAGTTGAAGACGGTGCGGAGCTTAAGGAGCTTAGTCAAGTCAACCTCGTTTGTGACGTAGTAATGAGGCGTTTGTGACTTTGATTCAGACAAACGCTGACCAATCACCTTACGCATGTTTGAGACTGGAATGTCTTCGAAAGCGGCAGCGGCTTGACCAGATGGTTGAGCGCCACCCTTAGCTGGAGCGGCTGGAGTGCCCTTGTACTTTTCAACGTCCTCCTTGGTGATACGACCCTCTGGACCGGTACCCTTGAGTTGCTTGAGTGGGACGCCTCTCTCCAAAGCGAGCTTGCGGGCAATAGGAGTAGCTGCGATGGTCTCGCGTGGCTCAGCTGGACCAGTAGACGTTGGTTGTGATGGTGGGGAAGAAGGCTTTGATTCCTGCTTTGGTTGTTCCTTTGGCTGCTCGGCTGGCTTGTCGTCACTCTTCTCTTCAGATTTCTCTGGCTGCTCGTTGGCTGCTTGCTCCGCTAAGGCGTCGGCACCAGACAAGTCATCACCCTCCTCAGCGAGGATGGCGATTGGAGTACCGATTGGAATGGCCTTGTTGCCATCGCCGACCATGATCTTAGCGAGAATACCATCGTCTTGTGCCTCTACGTCCATCGTTGCCTTGTCGGTCTCGATTTCTAAGAGGACGTCGCCAGCAGTGAAGGACTCGCCTGGCTGCTTCTTCCAAGCGGCGATACCACCCTCAGTCATGGTAGGAGACATGCTGCAGCGTCGTCAGTAAGGCGCTGTACTCGGTACACAACCACGCACGCTGGAAAAGCGAATTTGTTGAGTTCATTGGATTTTGAAGTGGAGTGGAGGGCTGCAACGATTATAAGAGATATTCTACAGCCATAAACACAGCCTTACACCTCCTGGATACGTTTTTGAAAGCGTTTCTAGTCGCCAATCTCAACATTTGCGATGGTGGTATTTGGTTAAGAGAACAAGAGAAACAAAGCTATTGAATTGGAAGCAAATCTACAAAATTATTAGGCAGCCTTATCTCCTGCTTCACGGGATAGTCCACCTCTATAGCGGGCTTCCCGTTGAGTATGTAACTGAGCAGAATGTAGTTCTATAGGCTGAGTTAATAGAAGCACGCTTCAAACTTAATAGACCCACATCCACGCCCTCCTTATCCTTGTTCACCGCTATTGGGAGCTTGCTCACCAGCCAGAGATCAATATCCCTTCCTAGCTGTGTGTACGCTGCTCTTAGCGCAGCTTCATCGAGCGATTCACCGGGCTGGACAGCAGCGGTGGGAAGGGATCCGTCCTTCAGCACCAGCGACACACTCCTGTCTCCACGCCTCGTAATACTCGTCAGGCTGTCGTCGCTGTCCCTCTTGTTCTCCGTCACGTCGAGATCTGGCTGTGTGAGCTGCTCATCGGGGTAATTAGAGTATCCCCATTCCTGCAGCTGCCTCAGATGCTCCCTCTGCTTGAAATACCTCTGCGATAGCGATCCCTGCTGGTAATAAAAGTCTACAAAGAATTTTGAGCTCAGAGCATTAGTGAGCAGTCTATTGTATTGGAAGTAAGCATCCTTGAATGGAGACAGCTGCGGCGTTATGTACGGTGGTCGCACGATAAGCACGCTCGCTTTGATGGCTTGGGACTGGGACATGGCTGTAGCTCTTTGACCCGTACAGCGACCATCAGATGAACTTGGTCATCGAATTCGAATTGGAGTTCAATCCCACGCAGCTCATCCCGTGGCAGGGATACCTCAGAAGCAACCTCATCAATTCTGCTGAGTACTCGCTCATCTCCCAGCTCGACGATTACAACAACGAGGGATTGTACGCTACCAAGCTATCAGAATACCTGGGTTTATTCAATAAGTTACTGTCGAATATCAACAAAGTGGATGTAGTGCAGTGGTCGCTGTACCATCTCTTGGAATTGCTGAGAAATGACTCTGCCACTCGCATTTCACAGCTCACAGCGCTTGATGACATCAACAGCAACATTCTCCAGCACCTCAACAACAAGGATAGCTTCATCCACCTCGCCAGTCTTAAGGTGCTCTCTCTCTCCCTCTCCGTCGCCTGCTCTGACCAGCACCTGCTCACTCTCCTCCACTCCATCCACCAGGACATCGAACAAGGTCTTCACCTCGAGTTCACAACCCTGTTACTCACCCACTTGGTCTCCATCAAGCTGTGCAAGCAGTACACCTACACGCACCTCCTCCCCCACCTCTTGAACCTCCTCAACAACCCTTCTACCACCCCACAGCTCTGCTACAACCTCTGCTACTCCATCTGGCTCATCTCCTTCGACAGCCAACTCGCGTCCACCATCAACCACGACCACCACATCATCCCTCCTCTCGCACTCATCGCTAGATCCTCCATCAAAGAGAAAGTCGTCAGACTTGTCCTAGCGACGTTCTCAAACTTGCTCAAGTATTCTAAGAAATCTACACTCAACACTTTCCTAGCACTGCCCATCCAGCCAACGCTGACGTCTTTGAGCAGCCGCAGATGGTCGGACGATGACCTCCTCAACGACCTCGATCAGATCCAGCACCAGCTCAACCTGTCTTTCGCCAGCGTCAGCAATTGGGATGAGTATGCCTCAGAATTAGACTCAGGTTTATTAAGATGGTCGCCAGTGCACACAGATGAAGAATTTTGGAAGAACGATGGCAAGACGCTGCTCAATAATGGGTCGTGGGGTGTCAATAAGCTACTCGCGTTGCTGGAGAGCGAGGACAGCGCTGTGCTATACATCACGCTTTGGGATATTGCTCAATTCATCAAGTATATCCCCCACGCTAAGAATCACATACGCACACCACACAAATCACAGATCATGCAGCTCCTCCAACACCCAGACCCCAAAGTCAGATACCAGGCTTTGGTCACCACCCAGCTCCTCATCTCACAGCCTTGGAATGTGTAATGTTATACTTATATGTCTTTTCTATATATACCATACCAAATCAAATTCATTCATAAGCAAAAAGATATCAAAAAGAACAAGCATGCTTTACTCTTACTGCTCTGCACCCTCAGCCATCTCTCCAGGAGGCATCATGCCTGCGCCACCGCCCTGTGCCAGTCTTCTAGCAGAGACGACGTCGTCAACACGCAGCAACAGACTAGCTGACTCGATGGCAGTCTTAAAGGTCTGGATCTTGACAGCTGCTGACTCATACAGACCGTACTGCTTCATGTCGACGACCTTACCAGCATCGCCGTCAATACCGTGACTGACGAGACCGTTGTTGTGTCTGGCGCGGAGTTCTGTAAGTGTACGGATGGTGTTACCACCGCAGTTCTGGATGAGCGTTCTTGGTATAACTTCCATAGCTTCACTGACAGCCCTGATTGCAAGACTACCTACACCGTCAACAGACTTGGACAGAGTGTTCAGTGCTACCGATACAGCCATCTCAGTCGCACCTCCACCAGGTGCGAGAAGTGGATTGAAGACAACATTCCTTGCTACTGCCATCGCATCTTGTAAATTGCGTTCGATCTCATTAAGGATATCTTTGCTTGGTCCTCTAAGCAATACTGTACACGCTTTTGGATCCTTGCATTCAGTGAGGAAGGAGAAATACTCATCACCTAATTTCTTGACTTCAAATTTACCACACTTTGTACCGACATCGGTATCTCTGATATCCTCAACGCGATTCACGATAGTGGCACCAGTAGCGCGAGCGATTCTGTTATTATCAGTTTTACGAAGACGACGTAATGCCGTAACGTTAGCTTTAGTGAGATAATGTTGAGCGAGGTCTGATACACCCTTCTCAGTCAGAATGAGATCAGGTTTGAATGAAAGAAGATGTTCACACATTTGCTTGATTTGCTCTTCTTCAATAGCAAGAATCTTCTCCCAATCTCCCTCTCGACTTATCTCAATATTGGTCTGTGATTCTCCCTTCTTGTATTCGAGTGGACAGTCGAGGAGAATGATACGTGGGTTGTCAATCTTGCGTCTCATTTTTGGATGCGTTACATCCTTGTTAACCATGAGACCTGACAATACGCAACTATCTTCAACATCACCTCCTGGTACTTTCTCAATTCTCGCGTAACGTTTAAGATCGACTGATTTGACATCTTTCTCGTCAGACGTAGCTACGATCTTGACAGAATCGAGAGCGAGTTTACACATGAGTTCTGACCATCTTTGAACGAATTTCGTACCAATAGAAGTTTTGATCAGAGCGAGCATTTCCTTCTCATCATTGACATCTAATGGTTTACCGATCTTTTCGATAGTTTTGAGTGCTTCCGCTAAAGCCAATTTGTAAGACTGAATGATTTGAACGGGATGAATGTTCTTCTCCAGTAAACCGACACTCTGTGCTAGGATCTCTCCTGCCAGGATAATGACAGAGGTGGTACCATCTCCTACTTCTTCATCCTGAGTACGCGATAACTCAATCATGGATTTAGCAGCTGGGTGAGCGACGTCGATTTCTCTCAAGATGGCATGTCCATCGTTGGTTAAGAGAATACCACCCATTGGATCCAGAATCATCTTTAACATACTCTGTGGTCCTAAACAGGTACGAATGATATCGGATACTGTCTTCGCTGCCATTATGTTGCTCATTTGAGCTTTCCTGCCACTTTGTCTTTCTGGTGCGTTGGTGTCTGGAGATTTGTGGTTGGTTTAGAGATGTAAAAGTACAGAAATAAGAACCAACTCACTCATCACCATCACTGGCTGTCCTCCTGGTCCCATTGCTGCTGCCATTTTTTGCTTTTTATTTCAGCGAATGTCACCGTACGGGAAAGAAGAAGAATGTCGATGTGTTTTTGGGTGGGGATGGAGATGTGAATGAGGTTGTGAGGAGTGTAGAGCGCGCTTGCTCACTGAATTCATTCATTCTCCTTCTTCATCTCTAACCATCTCTGTCTGCTTTCTTTATGGTGTTGCTGGTAGTGCAAACACAGCGGGGAGATACACTCACTGAACACACAATGTACACCGCTAATGACACAATCCATACTTCATTTCCCAATCTCACGCGCTCCACACCGCTGTTGCTTAGATGACACCATCAGTCGCCATCATCGGAGCTGGTGCGTAGCGCTGGCAGTGCACACGCGGCTCTATTGACAACCATTAAGGCCTCGGCGGTCTCGCTTCTGCGCGCGAGATCCTTCAGCGTATTCCCCACGCTGTCATCACCATATTCGAAGTACGGCGGAGTGTAGGAGGTGTTTGGTGGGTGATTGAGCACAGGAAGGTTACCTCTAACAATCGCCCAGGAATTACCAAGAGAATCCACTCTCCCATCAAGTCAAATTCGACACTCACGGTAATCCACACGCAGCTATCAACTTCGATAACATCGATTCACGCAATAACTCACTAGCTACCATCGAAGAAGTACCGCCATCACCCGTCTACCCGACTCTCCGCACTAACCTCCCCACTGAGCTCATGTCGTTTCGCAACGAACCCTACACCGGCATATCCGATAAGGCGTTCCCGACTCATGCGGAGGTATTGAAATACATACACGCGTACACGCATAAGTATAATCTCGAGAAACTCGTCAAGTATGGCTGTAGGGTATTGCGAGTCAGACACGCCGAAAACAATGACCAAGACAATATCAATAAGAGTAACAGAAACAGCAACAGCAAGAAAAAGTGGCTGGTAACAGCGCAAAATCTCGACGACAATACCACCACCACACAGGCATACGACCACGTCGTCAACGCCGCCGGCCACTACGTCAGTCCGTACATCCCTACTATCGACAATCTATGGGCGTACGATGGCGAGATAGTGCACAGTCGGTGGTGGCGCGGTCCATTACCATATCGCGGGAAGAAGGTGATAGTCGTAGGTAGTCGCAGTAGTGGGTACGACGTGACGCGCGAGCTAGCCTGGCTGAATGTAGCGCCTACGAATGTTACATCACCATATGCCTCGCGCGATAATGATAGCACTCTACCACACACCACTGTCATACAGGCATCGCGAACTCCGCCGCCTGAGTGGATAGATGCGCCTGCGTGGTACACGAGCATTCAGCAGCGCGCTCCCATTGTCAGCACAGACGGTACTTCTGTCACGTACGACGATGGCAGCGTGGAGCACGACGTTGACGCTATCATCTTCGCTACTGGATACAATTACATGTTTCCTTTCATGCATTCGGGAGACGAACCTTGGAAGAGCCACCCCGTCACTGACGATCCCGTAAACGAACGCAGCGGGAGCGATGTACATGCGCAAATACCAGAGCACAGAAGACTCAACAAACCACTCCCGGAATGCGCTATCGGACATGCGGGTCTGCGCAGGAATATCTCCATTCACCACCTTCTCTACCTCCCTGACCCCTCGTTCGCGTTTGTTGGACTCCAGAAGAATATACGGCCGTTTAGCTTATTTGAAGCGCAGGCGCATGTGGGTGATGCTTTGATGTAGAATCGCATTAATCTAATGAAACATCGCCCAATAGGTTATCGCGTACTGCTTCAGTCTGTCTTCGCGCGATCAGATACCAAGCACTCTGCTGCAGCCTGTGTCCATATCTAACCCTGACACCCGCAAGGGTCAGGTATGGCGCTTCCCGCTCGAGTTTGAGATGACGGACGAGATGATGGCCGCGATTGGGGAAGTAGATGAGTCAGCGTACAGTGCTCAGCAGCCTGTGTGGAAATGGGCCAAGAACCCGCAGTGGGCGTATGAGCGGACATACAACCTGATACAAGAGAAGCGCGCTGGGTTGGGTTATTAGTGGGGGAGTGTTGAGAGTACTAGAAATGCGATAGAAATGCATTATATTGTATAGAAATGGTTGTAATGAATTGTTACTGGTAGAAATACTTATTTTTCCCAATCTACCTCCTTATCGGTCTTTCATCATGAGCAAAGGCGAAAGCAGCTTGGAAAAGCTTACGACCAAGGAGGAGCAGAATGCGCCGCGCATGATTACAACTCTGGCGAGTATAAACAGGGATAAGAAATCAGAAGCATTCAACCGTAACCATCTCCCCCTCAACACCAAATCTGCCTTCAGCGATCGCAAAGCGCGGGACGATAAACTGAAGGAAATGAAGGCGAGAGAGAAGGAGCTTAAACAGGACGTCGCAGGCGCTCGTAAGGAGCATGCGGCTAAGATCATTGAGAGGCGGAAAATCAAGGAGGAGAAGGAACGTCTCCAGATGGTCAAATCTAAGGCGGATGAGAGGAAGCGCAAGAAGCAGAAGAAGAGAGAGGGTAGGAGTGGCAAGATCAATCAGTGATTGCTGTGTGTTTCTTTTTTATGGATTTATTTATTTATACTGGTTTTGCTTGAATAATGATAGTACATGGGGTATGATTACATGGGTTTGGTCTTCTCTTGAGATACTTCTTTCACCTCCCTCTCCACCGCATCACCTTCGACACCCCTTGCACTCCTTGCTTCAGCCTGTTCCAGAAATCGGCTACATCCTCGCCGATCGACGCCTTGGTAGCCTTGATGGCGCGCTCGTTCCCGACGCGCAGCATCTCCGTCTCCTCTAGTAGGTCCTTGACAGTCACGAGGCCCTGCAGCACACCGAGGCGTGTGATGAGCACCACGCGTGGTCCTATCTTCTTGAACATCTTCATGACGACATCGACGGTGGTGGATGGAGACATACTAATTGGCATATCGTTAACAATATCACTAAGGTCGATCTCTTGATTTCCTGTGCTACCGTCTTGCTCCTCATTCTGTGCATCGAATATAGTGCGTCTGTTGCTGAACCGCACTACAGAATGCTGGGACAGTGCAGCGAGGCTAGCGAGGCGCTGTTGCAATACATCCGCATCCACATACCCTACCAATTTCATAGATTGAGTGCTCTGTACTACCGGATATCCACTGTACTCTTCCTCCTCCAACACCCTATCGAGATCAGCCACCTTGACAGACTCCTCTAGCACCACTACACGTCGTTTCATGACACCGCTGATACGCACATTGAAGTAGTTGTCATCATCGCGCGTTAGCACCGGCATCCCATTCATGCGTACCATCTGGTCTGCTATGCCTGCTTCGCCACCGCTGATGAAATCGCATACTGCTTTCGTCGTAATGACTACGATCATCGTTGGGAGAATGTAATTGAGCGCGCCCGTCAACTCGAAAATGATGATCGGGATCGTCACCCAGATGCGCATGACACCAGACAAGCTGGCGGCGGCACCTAGCAGCGCGTATGTGCCTGGCGTGATACATTGCGCGTCGCTGCGGCATTCACCGAATAAGGGTATGTGACTGTATCGACTATACACCATCCGCGAGAGCGTTCCTACTAGTCGCCCAAATGTGGCGCCTGCAGCTAATGACGGCACGAAGATACCGGCTGGCACTTGTGCTCCGTAGGTGATTATCAGAAGTAAGGTACGCAGTAGCGTCGCTAGCAGTGTGCGATTGATCGTCGTCCAGTCTTCCCCACTGTCGCAGATACCGAAATTCTCCTCCGAACGCGCTCCACCGATACCGTCACACTCGCGGAATAGTACAGACATCGACTCTGTCTGGTCGATCCGCAGGAATGGATTCGGGTAGCAGATTATCGCTGTAAGGAAGGCTAGGAGAACCACCTCCATCACTCCGTTATTGCGTAGGTGGTTCTGTCGGAATTTTGAGTAGAGCATGTTCAGTTTGATCACTAGCGTGCCGAATAGACCCTGAGCGCGTGTATTAGTTGTCAGAACCACCGTCTTTGCTTCTACTCACCCCGAACACGCCCAGTACGATAAAGTAGATTATCTCGAAGAAGTGCCAGTTGCGGTCGTATGTCACTTGGAACAGGACCAGTTTGCCGTCTGTTTGAAATGGGTTAAGTGCCTGGAAGATGATTAGGTGTGATACAGATTATACAACCGACACCTACTGAAAGCATCGCCGTCGCTGCCAATGCGCAGAAGAAACTGCGCCATATCATCTTTGTCGTGTATGTGTGTGTCATTTCCTTGGGCGTTCCTGTCAGAAAAATTGGCATTTAGCGGCAACGCCCACCTCGATCGAAAACATGACACCGCCGATAGGACTGCCAAATGCACAGGCTACTCCTGCTGCACTTGCTGCGATGAGAATCTCGCGCACCTTGACTTGGGCGCTGTCAGATACCAATTACCGGTAAATGAGAGCACCCACGCTTGCTCTTGTGGAAGTAGGGGAAAAGGGACGCGACGAGCTCGCCTATACAGCATGCTACATGCACCGATGGTCCCTCCTTTCCGATAGACAGTCCTGACGCGATGGCGAATGGCTGTATTGGGTTGGCGATGTAAAGTCGATCGCTACAGTTCAACCCACCAAAGTACACGTCTTGACGAGCAGCACCGGCAACCTCAGATACTCTGGATTCTCGAAACCAGCGATGATGCTCTTCATTTCGCCAATGCCGCTGCCAGCTGATCGCCGACTGAGCTTCTTCACTGTTATAGCGGCAATGAAAGCAAAGAGAGTCTGGTTGTGTATGTTTCAGATGAATTCTAGTCACTGATACATATACACACCGAGAGCACGACGTAGATGATGTAATTGACAAGCTTCCAGTCAGACCAGCGTCGCCATTGATGGCAGGTTATTTTGGAGATGGTCCACACGCTGCTCGCACAGAAACCCGTCTTGGCGTTGGAGATCCAGACCGTGGCCATGGACACGACCCCGCTGACGAGACCGATGGAGAGGCCGACGAGGAGGAAGACGAGCCAGCTGGAGAGCGGCAGGAGAAGTCTCGGAACGTCGACTGGCTTGAGCGAGTCCTGGACCCAGTCTGTGCCGTGTTTGCGATAAGAGATGGGAGGTGAGAGAGAGATGGAAACTAACCGACTGTGCTGTGTAATAAGAGTGAGTGAAATACTTCGCTTACTCTCAAATAAATTCCCACCTCCGCTGCTGCACCATCTTGTCGCACAACTGTCACGATCGTCAAGAGATAAGAAGGACGCAGCGTCGATGAAATGAATTTCGCTGCGTTGATCATACTGATAGCGGGGCTGTGGCAGCTCATATACGCTTACATCCCCGCCAATGCCGTCGACCACGAGTACTCAAACGACACCGACAAATCATCCCATCTCCAACTCTACGGCGACGTCCGAGGCTTCGAGGATGGCTCAATCAGCTTGCAGATGTCCGGCGAGGATACCAACGGTACCACCTCGGGCTTCATCGTGCACTTCTCCGAGCAAAACGCCACTTCGCAACCAGCGACAGACTCCCCTTGGCTAGCATTCATTAGCTGCGACGCCAATTCTACAGACTCGACTGAAGAGTATGACATATTCTCATTCGCAGCAGACCGTGGTGCTAGAGCTGTGCTTTTGTACACCACGACCAAAGAACGCTGTCAAATCAATCCTGTCTTCTTACAGACTTATAATCGCGTCATTGACGTCTTTGCTACAAGCACGAGGGATTCGGCTCGTCTCATTGACAACCAATTCGACGTAAACTCAACATACTACTGGTACAACTCACAGAGTATCAACGATACAGCTAGAGCTATACAGCAGGACGCTAACACTCGAAACCCGTATCTACTCGCAACGTTGTCAGCTTATAACGCCACACAAGCCCCTACCAACCCTGATCAAGGGGACCCTGGCACACAACAGGAACAAGACAATCCCTCTAATACAAGCTTAGCGATGATTATCTTGTACGTCATCATCGCCGTCGTCACTATCCTCTTCATCATCGTCATCCTCTCGGGCGCGTTTAGAGCTGTACGCAACCCACAACGTTACGGGGAACGTCCAGCTACACGTCAAGTCATGGACACAGTCACTGGCCAGACTGTCGTAGTTGAAGATCGTGGTCAGACTCGTGCTGGTGGCATCGCGCGCGCCATCCTTGAGACCTTCCCACTCGTCAATTTCAACAATGAACCCAAGATGAGACAGAAGGGCGCAAACGACGGCGGCAGTGAAAGCACTGGTTCTCCTGATATCGAGATGGGAGAAGCTAACGCCAACACATCGCCTGACCACCCGTCGAAAGAGACGACCAAGGAAGGCGTGGCTGTTGCTGCTGACGAATCGCAATCGCAATCAGAAGACGATGACGACAGTCCTCAGAATTGTCCAATCTGTTACGAGGACTTTGAACAGGGCGAGCAATTACGCCTGTTGCCGTGCAATGAGAAACACTGCTTCCACGCCAAATGTATTGATCCATGGCTGCTCGAAGTTCAGGGTGTTTGTCCATTGGTGGGTGTTGATAGTAGTTTACGACCTATTTTAACAAACGCCCAAGTGTCGACAGGACTTTAGAGACCCAGCTGCACAGCCGTTGTCAGCTGGAGCTGGCAACGAGAGCACTACTGGCAGTGTAGACCAATCCAATACCACTACGACCACCGACACCACTCAATTCCCGCCATACACCACTGCACATCTCAGCAACACTGGCAGACGCCAATCTCTGCGCTCAGTTGGGGGTGCTCTGAGAGTGTCTCTACGCAGACAGAGACGTCAGACCGGCGACGGAGATGGTGAAGGCAATGGTGAAGGTGATGGAGGTGTAGAAGATAACGCAGACACGCACAATGACACGACTATTCACGAAGCAGACATTACCGAGAATATCAACAGCAATGACACTACCAACAACAGTAACAACACTACTGCTACCAACGATACTGCTAACGCACCTCACACTACTAACGACACATCTGATGCCACCCCGAATGACAGCAACGAGAGACGCACTGACACCTCCTCACGTCCACTCTTCAATAGGCTCTTTAAGCGCCAGAAGAACACAGACGGCTCAGATAGAGTTTGACATCATGCAACTTGACGCACTCTTACTCAGTTTCACACGTTCCACTCTTCACTCTTCACTATTCACGCACTCCTCGCTACGCTCACCGATAGAACTCGATATTGACTCACCATCACCGTCCTATGTATGTATGTATGTACACCACACACTGTCCCATCTTCTTTCCACTCCCACTCCTACTTTCTCGTCAATGCAGCATCATGTACGACTCACGACAATCTATCTTGTACAGTACTTGACACCTCTCACTTCTATACTGATACTGTCTTTGCATCAATAGCACTTTTGGACTTGACAACAATATATTTCACATGTCTTCATTTTATACATACTTCTACACATACACTTTCTGTTGTGATATAACATTATACATGTAACACTACACGACGATAATCGCAAACAAGCGAATTAGAATTAGAGAGCACCATATGGGTTGGCTGCGTTAGATGGATGAGCTAGATGAGGTTGTGGCTGTTGGCCGTGCTGCGGTGCGTTGTTTGTGTGTGCGAAAGGGCGTAACGATGCTGGTGTGGCTGCTGAGTACTGAGCTACTGGTTGCTGGAAGGGCTGGTGGAGAGGGTAAGCTTGAGGGGTGTGTTGCGGAGGTTGTTGTCCTTGACCTTGACCTTGACCTTGACCATACATGCCTGCAAATGGTTGGTATGAAGCTGGGAATGCTGAGTATGGTGGCATCATTGACTGCATGTTATACTGAGGTTGGATGTTTGGTATGGAGTGGCTGTAAAGGAGCTGAGACTGCTGCAGCTGTGGCAAGGACTGCGGAAGCGGCTGTGGTGGGGACTGCGATAAAGTCTGAGGGAACAATTGAGGTAACGGGTGCTGTGGGAGACGTAAAGACTGATTTTGGTACTGCAGCTGCTGTGGCCGCTGCTGCTGATGGAGTTGTTGTTCCGGATGTATCTGATGATGTGCCAGTCCAGTATGCTGCACTTGCTGAGCTTGAAGCTGTTGCTGTGATTGCTGATATTGCTGCTGTGGCTGTAATTGCTGCTGTTGTTGTTGTTGCTGTTGCTCCTGCTGTGGTTGTTGTTGCTGAACAGGCTCCTCTCGCTCCGCAGCTTCTTTCTTCTCCACATCCTTCTTCTCAGCCTCCTTCCTCATCTCAGCTTCCGCCAACGCCTCCGTCTCCTTCTGCGTCTCCTTCTGTGCTTGTATCTGAGCCTGTTTCTTCTTCTCGTTGGTAGTCTTGAGCGTCATCTTAACACATTCTTGCATCCACGGCACTTGTATAACAACATGCTGCACCTCCGTCGGCTGCGTTGCCGCCCACTTCATCCACGCTATTTGCTGATCGTGTGGTGGTGGGACAGTTGGCATGAGATAGTCGAATATCTTGATATGTTGGATTTGGGGTAACCCAGCCTTCTCAATACGCCTCGTCTCCAAGTAATCGTCTATTGACATCTTCATGACTTGTCCACTCTTCTCAGCCTCTAGCTCCATCTTCCTATACTCAATACGGTCAAGCAGCTGATCGACATCGATTTTGACACTGTCCTTGACGCACGTACATGCTTGCGCCTTCCTGCCATACTTGGTCCATCCCTCTGTAGCGAAGTTGACAGACTCGGCGCAGTTGAATCCCATGTTGAATCCTGAGTGGTAGCCGTGCGGGAATGTGATGACAAACTCGTTCTGCTTCTGGACTAGCACTGAGGGTTTGATGTTATGGGAAGCGAGAACGTTGGGAGAGGCGAGATATGATTTGTGACGAAGCCATTCAGGACATGCTTTTGACTCGCCAGGAAACAAACCAGCCATCAGCTGCTCAAATTTCCTCTTCTGCTTCTGTGGTATCGTGTACCAGTATTTGGGTGCACCGAAGTGAATGTAGTTGATGCTGTACAGATCCATGTCTTCGACGTGCCACGCAAATGTTGCTCTCCATGTACCGAAGTAGAGATAAGGCGTGTTGACACCTGGGAGCTTGGCACCGACTCCTGACTCACTTAGAATTTCAGTCAGATACGACGGTAAGTCTGCCACATTCCACGACGTTGTCCTTTCGTCGAATAGAGAACCTGTAAAAGGTTAATTGGGCTGCACCAAGTTTACACGCTTAGCAACCCACCTGGCAAATCAGCGCCGTACCAGCTAACTTCGTTGTCGCCTAAGCCCAGCGTCCGCCAGTAGAGCCTCTCAAGGTATTTACATCCTTGAATGTTGTAATCGTCATGCGTGGCGCCTTCTGGAAGCCATTTGTCATAGATGTTGAGTCCGTCGTAGAACTCATGGATTTGATCCTCTCTTTTCTTCTTAGTGGATGATTTCGCTGTGTTGTCAATCACCTCCGAGCCACTTCTTGCTGGAGGAAGGTTCTGAAGGGCTGACAAGCCGTCGCTCAGCGGGGTTTGGCTGGTGCTTTGTGGGGGTGGAATAGAAGACACGGGAGGATCTTGATTTGATGATGGATCAAGCGGCTGAGTGCTCTGACTAATCGAATCCGCGTGCGTTGCAGCTATCGGTGTACCAACGCCTTGATCGATTGTCTCGTCTTTAGCAGACACAGCGTCATCTGTCTTGGTGTCTTCGACGACGGAGTTCTCAGCGGTAATTTTCCTCTTCTTCCTGGACTTAGTTTGAGCAGTGCTTCCTCTACCTCTAGTGATTCTACCAGCTTCTTTGGCTGCTTCGTCGCTCTGGTGGGGAGCAGGAGTGGGGAACTGGAGCTTCGCTTTGTGGTGACAGCCAGCGAGTGAGGCCCATTGATCGACTGCCATGACATTGCGCTTGACGACGTTTGTCTGCTTGTACAAACCACTGCGACCAAGCATGTGCTGGGCTATCACATTCTTTATCTTGATCTTATCGAGATTGGATGCCTTGTACTCTGGGAGCGTCTGCAGCCATTCCTTCGGCGGGATCACCTTCACGATACCCGCCTTCATCCCGTATCGATCGATCTTCTGTATGTACTCGTAGAAATCTTGGGCGGGGATTAGAATGACGCTATAGAACTATGGAAGATAAAGCACACACCTTTGAATTCATCCATGCTGGGCTCAAATACGGGAACTCCCCTGCAAACGTAATCGTCGTCGTCGGGATTGTCTTGAGGAGGCACGGCGACGTAATCCTTGTCGTCGTCTGCAGGATAATAATAGCTCGGTTTCGGCAGCGCGCTAGTATACGCCGTTGCCGTTGACGCCGTTTGCGGCTGAGTTTCGGACATCGACGATCGTTGGATAGAGACGGTGTAGAGAGATGCAAGTTGATGAAGAGAGATGAAATGAATTATTTCGCTGGAATCCATTTACGCTGTAGCTGGTTTACTTGGCTGCTACACAAATTACGTAGCCGTCCTCGTTCACGGCGCTTCATCTGTGATATCTCCTTACTGCACCGTATCGCACCGTATGCACTCTGCGGTGTTATATATCTGTTTATGCACTAGCTGCGATACATTAGCACCGAAATTCCACACACCGCTGTCATCTCACCGCGGCTCAGATGACGTTGGACATTCGGGACGATAGTCGGCATTTAAGCCCAGCGATGGCTGTACTCTGTCTCCTTAACCAACTACTACCATGTCAACTGCAGGATACTCTTTCGCGAAATCAGCCACGAAATCAAACTTTGAATCAGAATTGAGAAATACAGCCATCTCCCTCGTACAGCAAGGTGAGCGTGATTATGTGTATTTGATTACCATGCTCACACACACACTCCAAGGCAAAGGTATCTACGCTACTGACGAGACCACCGAGGCAATCTCTGCACGTCTCGCTGCAGCTGAAGGTGCCAACAGCAAGCAGTACACCACTGACCAAGAAAAGCAAAGGCGTTACGAATGGCGCAAGTGTCTCTATGAAACCCTCCCTACAGACTACATCTCAGGCTGCATCCTTTACCAAGAGACACTCGTCAATTTCGGTCTCGCTGAGGTACTGAGCAAGAGAGGCATCATTCCCGGCGTCAGAATCGACACAGATGGTCAACCATTACCTGGCGCTGGTTACGGTGAAGTATTTACTCAAGGTCTCGACGATCTTACCAGCCGTTGCCAAATTTTCAAGAAACACGGCGCAAGATTCACAAAGTGGAGAGCCCCAATTCTTGTCAACGCATCCACGCTCCCTACTGAGCTAGCTGTTGACGCGCAGGCAACTTCTCTCGCGAGGATGGCTGCAGTCAGTCAAGCTGTCGGTCTCGTGCCTATTGTTGAACCTGATCTTGATTTCTCCGGTGACGCAACTCTAGAGCGTTCGTTGGAGGTACACACCAAGGTCATTGCCAAGATCTACGAAAAGCTGGCAGCACATGGCGTGTACTTGGAAGGTTAGTCGGTGTTCTTTGCGCGATGTTCTTTATCACTCACAATCAGTCATATAGGCACACTACTCAAACCATCGTTCGTCCAACCAGGCGCACAGAACAGCGAGCGCAAGAGTCTCACTGCAGACGCAGTTGGAAAGGCTACTGCTCTCGCCCTCTCTAGATCCGTACCGGTGGCTATGCCAGGCGTTGTCTTCCTCTCGGGCGGTCTCTCAGATAAGGACAGCACGGCTTTCCTCAGCGCTATCAACAAGTACTCCTCCGCAAACAACGTTAGACTCCCTCCACTCACTTTCAGCTTCGGTAGAGGTCTGCAAGGCGATGCGATGGAGAAGTGGACGAGGAAGGACTTCCAGGGCGCGCAAGAGGCCTTCAATAAACGCGCTCAAGAATGCTCAAAGGCGTCTATCGGCCAGCTCTGAAGTGTATGAGAATATGAACAATTTGATTGAATACATGTGTCTATTCCTCTAGACGTGTATGTGAACATATATATGCATGGAAATAACAAAACTAATACATGACTGATGTAAATTGATATCAAAACGGTAACACACTCTAATGACTTCGCTCTCTTCCCAAGAGCGAACGCGCACTCTGCTTCCAGCCGGGTGAAGTGACCGTCATGGCTTCCTCCCTCTTGCTGTCCTCATCGACGCCGCCGTCTTCATCTTCTTCGACGATGACTGGCTGGTAGTCGTTGCGTGGAGGGCCAAAGTCGTACAGATCGTCCTTATCCGCTATCCTCTGTCCGAACACAGTATCACTAGTACGAGGGAATACTGGTGGACGAGTGTATCCGTAAGCGTTGGTGTTGTTGCTGTTAGCGGTATCACCTCTCGTTGAATCAGAGTACGAGTTCGAGCTCCTAGATCTGCTACTTGCGTTATGACTGTGGCTATAGCTGCGGCTGCCATGGCTACCGTTACGACTGCTATCGTAGCCCTCGCTGGCAGTATTATACGACGTGGATCTCGGTGACGCGATAGAGTCATGCTGGCTATGACTCAAGCTTCGTCTGTGACCTTCCCTATCTCTTTCTCTACCCGTAGTATTGAGCCAGCTGAAGTGTGTCGCCTGCGACAGACTCGACATGGACTGCGTGGGCGAGCCGTTGTGAGTCCTGAACGCGAATGGTGGGGGAATAGGTGAAGGGCTGCTAGAGTTGAACGAGGTGGCAGTATTGGTATTATTGAAAGTGCTACTCCGTTCCTGTGAACTCATGCTATTATCATAGAAATCGTCTATACGTGGCGTAGGAATAACTGAGAGACCAGCACCATCTACTGAGCTACCACTGCTTTCATGCGCAAGAGAATACACATCACTATCGACGCGTTTATGCGGACTGACGCGCTTCCCGACGCTTCCACTAAGTGGGGGCTGTGGTCTCATAGAGCGGCGCGGGAATAGACTAGTAGCGAGACCCCACATTCCTGCGCTAGTTGATGGCTGTGACGCGTAACCATCGACTGCACCATCATCATCATCGTTATGTGTGTGATTGCTCAGCATTGACAAGCGCATCTTCCGTATCTTGTCTAATGGTGACGTATACTTATGGGACTGATTATCGAATGTGACGATGCTGCTTTTAGAGTGAGCGCGCGAGACCCGTCTGTGTTTCGATTCCTCTTCGCTACTGTCTAGGAGAGGTGTGCCTATTCCGAATGTCTTATGACTGGACTGATTCCTGAGCGGATGGCGCTGCACTGGTGTGATCTTCTCCTCGATCGACAAGTCCGTTTTGAAACCGCGGCTGCGTGGTGGTGGCAGTGTAGTGAATTTTTTCTCTTTCTCTTTCTCAGACTCACGCTCACGCGAGCCCCACGAACCTAACTTACCGCCCAGCAAAGCAAACCAGGTGCTGGGACTGCTTTGCGTCTCTCGTGTCCCGCTCTTGTACAGCGCGGCGTCTGCGTCCGACGGACGCGTTTGGTGCGTCGCGAGGAAAGGCGTTATTTCGAATTGGCGCCGCTCTATGTCTTTCATCTTCCTCCGCCTGTATAGACACAGCGCCAGCAGGAGCAGTAGCAAGAGCATTAGCGTGCCTAGTACGACAGGTAACACTATCGCTAGTATCTGTCAAAAGTGTGAGAAGGGCGCGCGTAAGAGGAGCGGAATACTCACTCGAGAGTTGTCACTGCCACTCCCTGCCCCACCAGCTGGATCAGACGCGCTGGTCGTGCTCGACGATGGTGCAGGTATGGTTGACGAGGATGAGGTATTTGGAGAACTGGTGGTGCTTGAAGTGGTCGTAGACGTGGATGTGCTAGACGTGGTAGAGGTAGTAGAGGTAGATGTGCTAGAGGTGGTAGTGCTGCTGCTGCTTGTGCTACTCGTACTACTGCTCATACTACTACTTGTACTGCGCGTTTGAGATGTGCTTGTCGTGTCAATCGTATTGCTGGAGCTACTCGCAGTACTCCTTGCGCTGCTTGTGCTGCTCTCCGCAGAAGACGTAGGCGAGGTCAATCCCCCATAGTTCCATCCCTCGCCCAGGGGTATAGATGGTCCGTAGTAAGTTTGTGGTAGCTGTACAATGGTGTAGGCATCCTGCCCTGCCACCTGCGAGTATGAGAGCCAATTTGCTGCTCGTGAATCAGCAGCGAACAGCAGAAAAGACGCGTACAACTCACGCAGAACTTGTTGTGTCATGTTGGTATATTTCCTTCAGAGCCCCTCCCGAGCTGTTCTTTTTCTAGGTGTGGTTTTTGAGGTGATAGGAAGATAAAGACGCGCTTCGCTGGAGGGCGTAGATGTTGAAGCAACTTCTACAATGAGATCATTTTTGATTTTCGAATTGATGGGGTTTTGAAAGTAATGTCCACTCAATGGCTATTGTTCACTGCTTATTTCCTTATTGGGTAGTCTCATCTCACTGTACCAGCCTATAGCGACGCAATGCGCATATCGTCTCTTTGCGTATGTAAGCATGTACAAAACGTATAACATTCATTTGTAAGTACGTTTGTGGTAGTATTCTGCTAGAGTTGTGCTTGTCTGCCCGCTTGTGCTAGGCACAGCGCGGAAAATGCTTCTCTCCGCGGCTAAGTCATTTGACCGGCGTGACATGCATTGGATATCCTGAACTGCGGATACGTCTCTTCTTTGTAACTATCATTGACTGTCATAATGCTCTACAAATGGCTCAAGATGATCATCTGAACAGATATCGTGCAGGCAATCTAACTTTTGAGAGCGTAAGAGTCATGCACTGAATACGTAACTTCGAATCTCCGATTCTTGCTTCATATTCAAGTCCATTCTTGAATCGATCTTCGGCACGCCGCTTAGAAATTAGCCGATTCGAAGCAAGAAGGCGTGAGTAAACACATACAACAGAATCTTGGTAGATCAATAAGCATCTCTGCGCTTTCTCAAGCTATCTTGAACCTCAGAGATTGAGCCCCCCAAAAACCCGTCGATGATCTAATGTCGGTGCCAGTGGTGACACAACCTTAAATAAAAGGCGCCTTGCACTGACGACACAGGCTACCCAAATAGCTCAATACACTGTACATTCCATCCCCGCGTTCATCTCTCGCTATCAGCACAACCCTGCCGATTCATATCGTTAAGTTACAAATTAATTTCTACTCCACACGCTTTGAGCGGTTTTATCAGCGTGAATAGCAGGGTGAATTCGACACTTTGACAATGGGCGAGGTGTCTGACGCTTGCCGCACGTAGTTGGCCGCTTTGGCAGCCGTTAAAAGTGGAGGTTGCACTCTGAGATGCTCAAAGTAGTTGAATAGAGACGGGGAAACAAGGTAAGACAGACAATTTACAAGGAACCCGTTGATCACTCACTCTGGCTCCACTGAACCATCGTTCTTTAATTGCAGTGCCTGGCTTATCTCCGTTCCTTGCAGATGCGAATATAGACATGTCTGCCTCGATCCGTGCTCCGGTACAACGTGAACATGCTCTACTACCACAAAGAAGAACATGAGGGAGAAGTACCCAAGGATCACAAAGCGATAGCGCAGATAAGGCGGAGAAGACTCGTGTGGATTGCATCTTACATTCTCGTATCTATCAGCTCGCTCATACACGTCTACGGAAGCTGTACGAGCTGCCGTCTCCCAAAAGTCCTAACCAAACTCGTCGAGACCTCTTCCATTGGATTCGTAATCGTCAACGTCGTCCTCAACGCCGAATACTTTATCAAGCGAAGGCTGAAGCTGATTTAAGCATGCGATCGTATACCATTCTACACCACACGCCTCCTTTGTACAAAACAATTTTACGCCTCCTTCTACTGTCATCGTCCGCAGTTCTCCTTGGCCAGTGTCAGCGAGACTCGGCTAGACCTTGTTAAGGACAGTCACTGTTGCTTTAATCTTTGTCTTCAACTCCACAATGAAAGACGTTTCCCACATCGCAGACTCACTCAATATCACCGCCAATGGCCCAATCGTTCTTCTTATCAAAGGCGTGCTCATAGCTACCGCACTCGTCTACGGCGCCACCGTCGCCAGGCAGCAAGACGGTCTCCCTAAAGGGTTCGTCTATCTTCTTGGTGCTATCTATATCTACAGCGGCGTCATGTACTACTGGGACAGGAAGAGGCAGCAGCAGAGCATCCACTAACCTCAGCATAACACTCAAAGCAATCTACAAATGCTACATATTTATTACAACAACTAGTCATTATGCTACACTACACTTCATCACTCCTTTCGTTTATCGTCATATTTATTCAGGAAACCTTGTTGGATCTTGTTAGCAGCACTCGTCAACCCAATCAACGGCTTCAGTATCGCAATAGGAACAGCCCGCACAATTGGCTTATTTTTCTCCCCCTTCTCAAACACCTCCATCGGAACTACATTTGTATAATTAGCAATGAGCATACTTTTTGTCATCTTGACTCACCAGCTAGAATAGTCTGCGCAGCTTCGTTGAGATTGGTGTTGAGAGTCTTGTACGCACTCTCCATTCCTTGTCGAACGGATGCTGGTTGTGTGTCGTCCACCGCCTCCATCATTACCTTGTCTTCGGATGGTTTGTTGGCGAGAATGCTTTCTGCATGTTCCAGAATCACTTGTGTGCCATTCGTCAATCGAGCTCCTAAGCGCAGCGCTTCCATTCCAGCGTTTCGCGCAAAGGATGAGCCCCCTTTCTGCAGTCCTCGCATAATGCGCTTGTCGTGTCTGTACTGCTCGATAGGGAGCAGCACAAGATCTGCTACACCACTACCGACATTCACCAGCGAACGCACTGGAGCAACGCCTGAAATCACGTCAGACAACTGGTTCGCTTTGACGTCGGGCGTCCATGTGTCCTGCAGCATGTCTAGTAGACGCGGCCATCCAATAATCTATTGGGCTGAGTTAGCTGCTATGACTAATCGACTTCAACCCACCCCTGATATCATGATCTTGCGCAGGATAATCTCAGAGCCATCGAAGTGGAAGAAGTTCATCAGCTCGATCGTCTTGCCTTGGCGGAGAGCAGCGTAGTTGACATGCTTCGGTTTGTAGTCCATCTTGATCTCCACTGGCTCGATAATGGCTTGACCTGTTTATGCTGCGTTAGCTAAGAACATAAATCCAGACGCAGCATACGTATGTAAGGACCACTAGGCTCGCTTTTCACATTTTCACTATCATGTCTAAACGCAGCGAAGCGTTTGAGGAACTCGAGGGCATCCTGATCGATGTTGAGTTTGAGGGGGAGGATGCGGCAGAGGAGGGACATTTCCTCGCCACCCGAATCCGTGAGCATAGAGTCGAGTGTCATTTCTACCATGTTAGAGCCAGACTCTCGAGCGTTCCCTCTGAGGTCTTTCTGCAGCGCCGTCATGAATCTTCTCCATTTGGTTTTATGCGTCACGCGATCAAGGATCTCTACATCCCTGAGCGAGAGCTGCAGTGTTGACGCCTTGTCAGTCTTCTCGCTCTGGTCGTACTTGCTGTAAGTGCACACCGCGCCGCGTCCGACCACCTCGACGAAGGGAGCACTTGATCTGAGCAGCTTCTTCTTGAAGTCAGCCGTGAAATTAGACTGAGAAGATGCGTTTGCAGTTTCGCTAGTTCTGCGGGAATAGGACGGTGTAGAAACATTCTGCCAGTCACTATCACTTCTCCCTTCTTCTTCAGCCTCGTCGACATCCCCCAGCTCTTCGTCAATAGCTTTGAGAACATCCTCACTACTCTCTACATCTTTCTGGATACCGACGCTGAACGCGTTGTACACTTCCACGGACAGCTCGTCTGCAGTGTCGACAGTCTGGCCGGTCGACAAGAGCTGTCTGATCTTGATCAACTTTCTGCGCATCCGGCTGTACTCCTCTTCGATCTTGGTACGCGTGTCACTCCAGTCGTAGCCCTCGAATAGCTGCAGTGAGAACTGTGCATCGTGCACTTTGACGTCCACCACCGATCTATAATTGACCTTCTGCGCCTCTTCGTACTGTGCGCGCAATAGATCAAGAAAACCTGCCTGCATCTTAACACCCCGTCGCAGCACCTCCACCTTCTCCTCAGGTTGTGACGCGGCAGGTATGATGTAGTCGTCTGCTTCATCGCGCAGGATATCGCTCGTCGACGGCGATAGCCCCTCGGTGAAAGCGTCAAATTCCACTCCACGCTCACGTATGTAGTGCTCTTGGTGCGCCCCCTCAGCTGCGAATTCGAGATTCGAGGGTATGTCGTCGTCCATTAAGTCCGCGCTCGCTGAGACGTAAGTGTCGGGGAGCTGCGCGAAGGCTGTTTCGTCGAGCGAAGCGAGGAGATTGGCATAGGCTGGATGGGAGCTGCGCGAGGTTGATGACGTGGGGGAGGCGGGTGATGCTGTGGAGTGCGATGTGGGTGTCGAGGTGTCTGTCTCTGCTATAGGTTTGGGCGATAGCTCACTCAACACCTGCGTCAGCGTTGACAGTGAATCCGCACAGACTCCCATTTGACCATCTGCGTAGAGTACATCTGCTGCGATCTTCGCAGTGTCTGTTGCTGACATGTTGATGCGGACCTTGGTGGTCAGCTTCGTGAGCACCGCTATCTCGACATATCCAAGAGCCTTTGCAGAGTTAGGCGTCAACTGGAGAGTGGCCATGTAGACACCTACCTTCCAATGATCTCTCAGGCTGTCGATAAATACATCGTCGTCCTCGTCCCCCTTCTTTTGCTTCGCGTCTTCATCGTCTATCACATACAGCAAGGTATTTCCAGACACGTTCTTGATATCCTTCACTTCGCTGTCCGATCTGACTGTGGCGTGGGTGAAGGTGTTGCCGAGATGCACGACGAGTCGACGCTGGGAGGAGCGCGGCGCAATGCGTACCGACACGTCCTTCAACCGCACACCCAAAGTTGTGACGTTAGACGGTACAGCGTTCTCAAACACCTAGAGTGATTGCGTTAGGTAAGTTATCTATCAGATCTCTAACGCACCCCTGGTGGCGGTTCAAGCATGCGAGCCAGACTCCGCAGAAGCTCTGTGCTCAAGTCTGTGTTCACGATCGTAGAATGCAGCACAATCTCCGCATCCGATGTTTTGAATCCTTTGCGAGACACTGTCGTGTTAAAGGTGAGGCTTAGTGCGGGTTGGTCGGTGTACTGTTGCGCGACAGTCAATCGAGCTTTAATACAAGAACAGTCACGCACTTTCACTGATTCAACCAGCGGCTCGTGGTCGCCCTCTCTCACCACAAGCGAGCTGAGTGTGACTTTGAAAGCTGTCTTGGCTGTCTTGGATGCACTACCCTGTGATCTCCGTCAGCACTTGCCATCTACTCAAAACACACCAAACCTTCTTACTTTGGCGACTGCTAGAGGAGTGGCTGGCGGGCTTGGGGTGTTTCTGATCGTGAGGGAAGGACGCAGAGAGATGTATGTCGCGTGCATCCGCCACGACCAGCGCATACTCTCCTGTCTCCAGGCCAGTCTCCAGATTGACGGTCGGTACATCGATGCTGTATTTGCCTATGAGAGGGGTTATTGGGCGCTCCTTCTTTACCAAGAACGAGTACCCACCACGTTCCAGCTGCACGATTAAGTCGGCGTCATCACCTTGGCTGCGACCAGTAGCTTGAGCATCTCCGTCATGTGCGTCGTTTTTCTCAGCAGCGAAGAAATCGTGCATGGACTCATCACTCTGTGGTTGAGTGTGCGTTTGCGGAGATGCTTGAGGCTGTCCCTGGGTACCTGACAACGCCACCCCTTCTGGACTGCCCTCAGCTCTCACACTGTCTTCACTCTCGTTCACTAGCAGTCGACTACGCACCAGCTCGACGACTGACTGCATGACATCTTCGCGTACGCCTCCACCAGCACTCTTGATGCGCTCTCCCAGCTGAGCGAAGTCGTCAGCGAGGTACTGCAGCCCCACTACCTCAGCCTTCCTAAACTCCAACTCGATGTATGGTATAGAGAGGGCAATCTGAGGAGGCAAGTCTGCGGGACTGCGTTGCTTGAGTGTCAGCGTCGAGCTGTCCATTTTGGTGATACGCTTGAGACGTTGACGTTGGCGTTGATGCTGTAGATGTTGATGCTGAGAATGTGATGCAGAATGCTCCGTCTCCTCGTTGTCGCCTCTCGCGTCCATCCAATAGACGTTGGCGTCGTCGACACTCACGTCTGTAGTAGATGGTGTGACGTCGGGGAGCACTTTGAGCATTCGCACATCGATCACCAGTATACCTGATCGCAGAGGCTGCGACGGGAGGGGCGGTGGACATCTGAGCGATACTCTGGCTGCATCGCAAGTGATTGTGATAGGCAAGTGTTGTAATGGCGCCAGTATTTCTGACGTTGCCGTCGCTACTGGTGTCGATGATGTTTGTGATTTCTTTGAAGTATCTCCCCCTCCCGCTGCGTTTGCATTGCCGTCCAGAAGAGACTGAACGGTGGCATGATATGCAGAGTCTTTGCTTGCATGCATCTCGCTATTGCCCTCCCTCTCTTTCTTCTTCCCGTATACCGCAATTGCTTTGTATAGGTCGCTGCCGAGAACTCTCTCTACGACGCCCAGATCAGCGTAGAGGTGGAAAGGTGATATATTTACATCCCTTTCTTTAATGGTTATGATAGAGTGGTTTGAGTGTGTGCTTTTACCACCTTCGTCGCCGCTTCTCAACATCTTCCATGTTTTGCTATCGAAGATGCTGCTACTGCCCTCGCCCAACCAGTCTGCAAACGATGGCGCACTGTCTCCGAAACCCTCGCGTACAGCATCGTCGAAGACCAGCAATGGGAACATACGCGCCGAGTCACTGGCCATCACATTCGCATCGTCGACAGTGAGTGAAAAGTGTGGCAGGAACGACGCTCTGACGGTGGACACATTGATGTCGACGTAATAGCCAGGAATGTATGTGCCATTGTCATTATCCTCATCATTCTCAGCACCATTCCAGAAGCTGTCTTCGTTCATGATCTCACTGATCTCGTCGCAAAGCAAGACAAGACGGACACGGCGAACGACCAAATCGAAAGCAAGGGCTTGTGCTGAGGGGGTGCTATCTTCATGCGCTGTCTCATCTGTACTGCTAGCTCTGGTTGCCTTGGGGAATGCCTCCAATATGCCTAATATGCAGTCAACGGTGGTGGGCGAGAGCAGCGCCACCACGTCTCCGACAATAGCGTTGAGGGTGGGGAGCGTGTCGTTGAGTAGAGTGAGAGATATGGACTGCTTCAAGTTGACAATGCAATGGGTGGTCGTTTGCGGTGGTTGCTGTGGTTGATCGCAGTGCATGCTCTCTACTGCGCTCATGAACATCTGTGACTCATAAGAGGGCTGGTGCTGGGGCGTTGAACGTGTATGGGCCAGCACTTTCACACCGTCCACTTTCAACGATCGCTGTTTCGTCTCCAGATCGACATCGCCGTAATCCAATGACGACATCTTCAACTCGATAGCGTTGCAGTCGTGTTGGAGGGTGATGGAGGTGTCTGTGACTCTCATTCGCAACTTTGCTAGGATTGCATTGATGAGGGATTTGAGCAGGGGGATTTGTGAGGTATCTGATGTTGGTTTCACGTTGAATGAGCCGGGTATAGGGATGTCGTTGTCGTCTTGGTCGTTGAGATACTGGTGAGCGAGTGTATCCACGCTGACTGGAGATTGAGGATGCGTGGATGGGCTGGATGGGGTCAGGGACACTGCCAAACCGTCTAGAGTGACGCTGATGGGGTCGTTGAGGATGTTTGACCATGGAATATCAATACAGAGGTGATTGAATGCTGCTGATTGTATTGTTAAGGGCGTGTCAGCGATATGTGAATTGAGTGCCTGTACATTATGTCAACTGGGCTGATAACAGAGATGAAGATACTTACGCTGAGATTTAGAGATTTGTGCTGTAGATCAATACCGGAGTCACCGAATGAATCAGCGTCGACGTATCTCCTTAGCAGCCACCGCAAAACGTAGTTCATCACCGATTTCGATATTTCTTTGGGCAGCTGAGAGATGTTGGGTATTCTAGGTATACTGAGCCATTCGAATAGCACTGTAAGCGTGTTAGAGTGTGCATCTCTTGAAATTTCCAACTCACTTGGTTGAAGTCGCAATTCAAGGCGAGATTAGGAGATGACGGAGTACCATCACATGGATTTTAGGCATCTCGGCAGTTTGTCGAGATCTGGGCAGACTGAGTTTAAAGATTGGAAATTCCAGGAGAAGTACTACGAATTCGTATGCAGCCAGGTGTGTTGAACTGTCTTTGGTGTTGCATGGCTTATCGACGAGCAGCCAGATGCAGCGGATAACAAATTGCTATTGCTGCGTAAGCTGAGGCAGGGATTGGTGGCAGTAGATAGGAGAGATCTCTTCGCGGTCGCTGTGTACAAGAAATCGCTGGATTTGGCGATAGAGAGTGAGAACGTGGACGAGATTGGCGTGTCATTGAGCAGACTGGTTGAATTGGATACGGATTACGCGGAGCTGTACCAAATACACCAAGTGCTCACCCACAAGCGGGTGCTGCACCCAGCGACGCAGCTTATCAAGCGCCTACAACGGATTCTTTACCAGCTCAACTACATCGCCTTTTATCGATTGCTAGATGCGTCTTCTGGCTACACTCGTCTTCTCCTCGCTCTTCTCACTTCCCGAGTCAGGTTATTCACCCTCAGCGTACTCACTAAATCCTATCTATCACTCCCTATAGACGTCGCTAGATCCATTTTGCACTTTGAATCAGCCAATGAGCTCACTTGCTTCTTGACCAGCAACCACTTCCACCTCGCACACGACGCCAAACCCTTCTCGGTAAATTTCAGGGCGCGGTCATTCACTCAATGAACAAGCGCATTCGCCCACTCAGGGCTCTCGGCATCCTCTCCGTCTCCTACTACTTTGTCCACAACTGCTACTCGCTCGTCTCCATCAAGGGCCGATCAATGCAGCCGACGCTGAACCCAGACTCAAACATGCTCACAAGCGATCATCTCATTCTCAACAAGTGGCTCCCTTACTCCCATTACAAACTAGGCGACATTGTGGCCTTACGGTCAGTTCAGCGTTTTGTATTGGTGCCTTAGCTAAGACTCAGCCAGCCCACCAGATAACCCAAACAAGGTCGCTATCAAGCGCATAGCTGGTTTGTGGGGCGACTTGGTCAATGGCACGTACGTCGACAGAGGACACTGCTACGTCCAGGGCGACGAGTCATTTCACTCCATAGACAGCAGACAGTACGGCCAGGTCAGCCTCGGCACCCTCATTGGTAAGGGCGTCGCCATCGTATACCCCTTGGATAGAATGCAGTTGTTATAGTGTACAAATGTATCATGTATTACTAACCCAGTTAGCGCGGTGCTTTACAGCGCTCAGTTACTCACCAGCAGTCCTGCTTTGCCGCAATCCACCCAGTCTCCCTCGCCGACTTTCCGCACCTTGACGAATGATCCGTCAGGGCCAAGATGTCCGCCGCGCACCCATCCCACTAGATCGCTCTGCTTGAATGGACCAAAGACCTGCACTTCTACCGGGCGCTGAGCTGGCGGTAGCGTGGCGATATAGCTCGGTGACTGCTTGTATTCCCAGAGTGTGTCATTAGCTGGCTCACCGACGTTATCGCTGTTATCAACGCTATCAGCTGCTTGCTTCTCGTACGACGCAGGTACCCAATCCTCCTTGACATAGCCAGACTTCCTCACCGCCCTTATAAACTGCTCGTGCTCCCAGTCATACACTTCGTTGACACCGAGCGATACCATGACATTGACAAGTTCTGTGAATTGCTCCACCTGCCTGATAGCACCGTTGAGCTCATCGCCGCCTCTCTTCTTCACCTTCTCGCGCGCCTTGCCTAGACGCTGCAAAGCCTCTAGCACAGTCTCTCCCCGCTGCGTGAGCTCCGCCAAAGCCATCATAGTCTCCTCCTTGCGCCCGCCTTGCGCATTCAGCGCCTCATTGCGCTCGTAGTCTTCCTTCTCCTTGCGCAGTCTCTCCTTGTGTGCCTCGCGCACCTTCTTGCGCGCGCTTCTATCCTTGTCACCGCTATCGAGCCATGCGTCATGCATAGCGTGCGGATCTGCATCATTCTCGACATATGTGCCATCATTGACGAACTGACCTTCCTGCATTTCCGCCTTCATATTGAACGCGGAGAGCTGACCACCCATTTCTTCCTCCTCGCCATCCTGTGAACTGTACTCGTCGTCGTCGTCGTGATTCTTGTCACCGAGACCGCCAAATTCTTGCCCTTCTATGTCTCCAAGCTGCAGTGGCTTACTGCTTTTATCTGTGTCCTTCCCGTCCTCTTTCTTATCGGTATCAGCGTCAGCGAACATATCGTCGTCATCATCGTCGTCACCACCGCCGCCTTCTCCGCTTTCCTTCTTGTGTCGCGAGCGTACCACTGACTCACCACCTTCGTTGGAGCTGTCTGATTCGTATCCTTCAGTCTTGATCGCACCTCTGCGACTCTTCTTGTATTCGAGATCTGCCGTAGTGTCTAAATCACCTTGCTCTTTATGCTTGTCACTGAATCTGGCTTTCTTGGGCTGTGAATCTGTTTCCTCGAGCGCGCGTTTCGATGTTGACATCGTGGCTGTACGGTGTGAAGGATGGATGCGTCATGGAGATTTCTTTGATTCTTGCAGCGCTACCACCATGACCAATGAAAATCAAGGGAGCAGCAAGAATGAAATAATAAAGCTAGAGAAAGATTCTAGCAACTACGCTGATTACCACGGTTTAGAACGGCCAGGCGACGTCGCTAACACCGGTTCAATGAAGTACGCGCAGCTCGTAAACTTCTTCGACAACATAAGCGCAGAAAAAAACGTGGCTATGCGGTACTTGAAATTGGTCAAATTGTTTGATGTGAGGTTTGTGACTGTTTATATGACCTCATTTGACTTGTTTCTCTCTATTTTCTGTAGTATCACAGAGAACACTACGGTAACGATTTCTACAACCTCCTTCGCCTTATGATCCCAGAACGCGAACGCGAGAGACACATGTTCGGTATCAAGGAGACAGTTCTCGCTAAGATCTACGTCGAACTGCTTGGACTATCCAAGAAGCATCGCGATGGAGAGCGTTTACTTACTTGGAAAGCACCCACTGCGACGCACACAGTTAGTGGGGATTTCGCTAGTGTGTTGATCGACGTCATGAAGACCAGAGTCAGTTACGAACACCCGTCAGACTTCACCATCGATCAAGTCAATGAACGCCTTGATGCACTCTCGCGTGCTAGATCCTTTCAACAAAAGAAAGACATCATGAAGGATTTCGCTCGTAATTGCAACCTTAATGAGCAGTTCTGGCTTGTGCGCATCTTACTTAAGAATCTCAAAATCAGCATAAGAGAACGAAGTATTCTGTCTCGCTTCCATCCTGATGCTTATGCACTTTTTGAAGTCTCCACCGACTTGCGCACCGTCGCTTACAAACTCTATGATCACTCTATACGTCTCAGAGACGCTGACTCCTCCGTCTCCCTCTTTCAGGTCTTTCAGCCTATGCTGTGCAAGCGCAATACTATAGCAGAAGTACAGAAGAAGATGCCGAAAGGGCTTTGGATCGTGGAGGAGAAGATGGACGGTGAGCGAATCCAGCTGCACAAAAAAGGCAACAGATACAAGTATTGGAGTAGGTGGGTGTGAGATTGGTGAGCTTTTGTTGTACCTCACGCCCAATATTAGGAAAGCGAAGGATTACACGTATCTATACGGCAAATCCCCTCAAGAAGGCAGTCTGACACCACATATCCATTCAGCATTCGACAAGCGAGTCGACGAGGTTGTACTTGATGGCGAGATGCTTGCGTATTCCGGTGCGATCGACGGTGTACTCCCATTCGGGACATTGAAGGGTTCCGCGAAGGGTGCGAATGGCACCTACCCTATATGTGCGCACATTGCTAGCATCTATGTCACACTTGCTCACCTACCTCAACAGTCAAAGTATTTGACGTGCTCTGGGTGAACGGTAAAGACATCTCCGAATACCCGCTCAAGGAGCGCGAGAAAACCATCCACAGCATTTTCACTCCGATACCCACGCGCATCGAACACGTGTCGCGCTGGACAGTCAGTGACGTACACGAGCTCAAGAGCTCACTCGAGCGTATCATTCTCCAAAAAGGTGAAGGTCTGGTCGTGAAATCCCCAATATCGCACTACGAGTACGGCGGGCGTTCTGATAAGTGGATCAAACTCAAACCAGACTACTTCGACGAAATGTCGGACACTACTGACCTCCTCGTCATCGGCGGTAATTGGTCTAATAGCCGCAACGGAGTCATCTCTACCCTATTTTGCGCCCTCGTCGATAATCGCACTGAGAGTGAAACTGCTGATGCTGCGTGGGTGAGCTCAATCTACGATATTCAGACTGACAACTCGCCCAATAGGTATATCACTCTCGCACGCGTCGGTACTGGCTATACTGCACAAGATTTAGAAATCATCAATAGACTCTTCTCACAGGCTGATACTCGCAAATATACCCCCGCATCTGTATACCCAGGCGTCAAAATAGGGCTTGAGACGCCAGATATTATCATTAATCCAGAACAGTAAGTTTTGGTGCTAGGTGCTTTTGATGCTCGCTGATTCAGTTGCAGATCATTCGTCGTTGAAATCAAAGCTAGCGACATAAACCCATCAGGTGGGTGAAGTCGTTTTGTAAGATCTTCGCTCAATTTAACACAGTCCAATACCCCACCGGCTTCACATACCGCTTCCCTCGCTTCAAGCGTCTCAGATTGGACAAAGGCGGTGACAAGCAACCAGTCGATCCAGACGCTGTCTTCAAATGGACAGGTGGGTGTTCGCCCTCTTAACGTCTTTCTAACGCCCAAATGAAGAAATGGAGGACATGATACAAGGTCTGAGAGCGTCGCAGAAGAAGCACGCGCAGCAGAAAATAGAGAGCAAAGTCACGAAGCCGACTAGGGTAGGTGAATAAGTTTCCATAACAGTTCACCTAATCATTACTAACAGAAGAAACAAATCATCTCATCTCGCGCTGTAGCGAGCGTTCGTGCAGATATGCAAAATTGCCGCAGTACACTATTCGAAGGCTGTGCTTTCCGTGGGTGTTGAACTGTTTAAGAGCTTAAATCTCAACGCCCAAACAGGCATTCTGAACGGCAACAACGAGCTCGAGGTCAAAGACCTCGCTATACTGATCTCAGAGAGAAAAGGCATGGTGTTGTCCAAGATACCTAAAGACGCCGAATGTCCTGAGCCCCTTCTCGTCATTGCAGGGAAGGCTACAGGTGAGTCATTTTTGATAATGCGTTCAGCTCAGCTCACGCGTTCACTTGCAGCTGTACAAGTCACCCAGCTCATCAAGATGGGCAGAAGGTCTGTCCTTGCCGCTGATTGGCTACTCGACTGCGTCAAACACAACTGCATAGTGCCGTTGGAAGGTGAAGACAGCGAGAGGCATTGGGTCTACAAATGTGATAGCGATGCCGATACTATCACTAACACGCTACGTCCCTTCTTCGTCGCGCCTGGACAAGCCACGGCCAATGCTCCTCAGGGCCACTCACAAGGCATGCTGGACGAGTTCGCTGTGGAGGAAATCAACGATCTCCGTTTCACGCAGGAGCCGGCGCTGCAGATGGATGAACCGACGGTGCAGTCTGCGGAGATTGAGCAGGAGTCTGGCGGTAGCGAGACTGAGACTGAAAATGAGCATGAGCATGAGAATGATCAGGCAAGCGACGACAACGGCGGTGAAGGTGAAGGCGAAAACGGTGACGGTGATGCAACTATAGACGAAGACATGCTATCTCAAGCAAATCAAGCACAACAGGCACCAATAGCCCCGCCTAAACCGATCTACAAGCAGACATCATCGACACGCACAGTCACGCGTCACAAGGGCAGCACCTCGAATGGCTTCGACGATAGCTCGGACGAGGATGGCGAGAGTGGTGGGAATGGTGCAGAGGCTGGACACAAGCATGTCGAGATCGCAATGCAACCTACGCAGCCTAACACTCCGTCGAAGAATCGTTTATCTGCGTTGGCTGCTAAGCCGACTGAAAGTAGCCCATCCTCTAAAGATGCTGCTGTGAAAGAGGAAGCTTCACCAACATCGCCCGTTCACGACGACGTTGATCCCGATCTGACTTTGGACGAGCCTGTTGATACCAAGACATCAGGAACACCTGCCAAAGTGTCGAGCACAGCGAGAGTCGGCAGTTTGAGTAGACGTACCAGAGGCGACGCGTTTGATAGTGATAGCGGCACTGACATCGAAGACGCTCCGACTAAGAAGACCAAGCAGACTGAGCAGGTGCATGCGAACGAAGTACAAAGAGGCGATGAGCAGGTAGAAAAGCAGCGTAGCCAGCATCCGCAACGGCACCAAGAGCCTGTATCTGCTCACAGTACCTCGCCTGAGAATCAACAAGATCATTCAAAGCAGGTGGATGCGAGACTAAATGGATCGCAGGGTGTTACAGAGGAAACTGAGGTGTCGCCTAGCGATGATCCCAACAAACCGCTACTGAACGTGTAGGTGCTCAACTACGATGTAGAATGTAGCGCCTAATACACTACCAGCGTCGCATACTTTGATGACTACGAGAATGCTATCACGAACGATCTATTCCCTCGCCCTTCCCTCATGGGAGACATGGAGTAGGTGTCTGACCTGCAAGCGACAATCTCAGCTTACACTAGGACAGCTGGTCTGGCGCCGTCGACAAGTTCACGTGTCTTGGCGGCCGGTCTGCAGATCTGGACGATGAGAAGTTGACGCACATTGTGATTGACAATGCTGACAAGGAGAGAGTGGAGGAGTTGTTTGAGAGAACGAAGAGGTGAGTCAGGGCGCGTGTGTAACTGGTCTGCTGATCACGGATCTAGACCCAAGTATCGCAAGCTGGTGAGCGTGGAGTGGGTGAATAGCTGCTATAATCACAAAAGCTACGTGGATGAGGCATTGTATAAGATTTCTTTGTAATTATGTTTTTTTTATTGGCCTCACTCCGGTTACATGAGAGTCACCGGGTAACTCTATCTCCTTTAACCGCCGCGACCAACATCTGCGACTGTAAATTGGAGAAATTGCAGCAGCGATGACTTTGGCAACACCGTATCCACTGTGGGCGTTTTTCTAGGAGATGCGATCAACGCTCAATACATCTCATAGGAGAGTCGACGTCGAACAGCAATCCAAAGTGGGTGATTTCCTTCCTAACAGCTTTTCTAATCACCCAATTCAGACCATACCCGGCTCTGCCACCGCCAATTCCACAGCCATCTACAAAGATGGTGAGTGACGCACATTCCAGTCACACGCGGCTGAAACCATTTTGTAGCGCTGTGGGGGGACAATCCTCGTCCAGATCTCGGCGTCAAGACCACATACGATCTATTCCAATACTCACTAGCCCGAGCTGGCGATAAGAACTTCTTAGGTCATAGGCCATACAATCCCAGCAAGGGCCGCTTTGAGAGATACTACGAGTATCAATCATACAATGAAGTAGCACAGCGCCGTACCAACCTCGGTTCTGGCATCTCTGAGCTCGTCAAGCAAGGCAAGCTCGGTGATAGCACCCAGTCGGGCTGGACAGCTGGCACGTGGTCTAAGAACTGTCCTGGTGAGTGACTTCTTCTTGTGTTACCGAGCTCGCTCAACTCCTTCATAGAATGGCAAATCGCAGACCTCAGCTTGCACGCTTACTCTCGCATTTCCGTTCCACTCTATGATACCCTCGGCAACGACAGCGTGGAGTACGTCATCAACCACAGCGAGATCAGGCTCGTCTTCACCTCGTCGTCGCACCTCCCTCAGCTCTACAAGATCCTGCAGAAGTGTCCGACTGTCAAGGCTGTCATCGTCCTCGACGGCCTCGACGAGCCGGGCGCACCACAAGACGGTGCACGCGTTCCAGGACAGCTCAGCCGCGCTGACGTGCTCAAGCTCTGGGCTAAGAATCTTGATGTCGGCGTCTACAGCCTTGCTGAGAGTGGGTACATAGGAAGCAGCGAGTGCATGTCTGACAACACCCAGTCGAAGAGCTTGGCTCGGTGCACCAGCACCCTCACATTCCTCCTATGCCGACTGATGTCTTCACTATATCCTACACCTCGTGAGCAAGTTTCAGTTGGCGTATGCACACTCTGACGCAGCTTTGCAGTGGCACTACAGGCTGTGCGTAAGATTACCCAGTCAAGCTTCAAGCTTACGCAATTTAGGGCCGAAAGGAGCAGTCCACACGCACGGCAGCATGTGCAGCAACATACTGGGTCTTACGGTTGGTATGGATAGTTACGTCGGCTACCTGTTGGCTAGCTACCTGCCACTCGCACACATCTTACAGCGGTCGCTTGAATTCATCGCGTGGGTTTGAAGAGGTACTTCGAATTTCTTCTAACAAGCCCAAGGATCGTGCTTTTGGCGCCTATCGCATACACTACTGGCGACATACTCCGCTTGATGGAAGACCTGCAGATCATGCAGCCAGAGATGATGGTCACCGTGCCCAGAGTGCTGAACAGGTGCGATTATTTTCTCACGTACGTGACTAACTAACACACGTTAGAATCTACGCTGGCATCAAGCACCAGATGGACACCCCGGGCGTGAAGGGCTCGTTGCTCAGTCGTGCTGTTGCTGCCAAGGTCGAGAAGCTGCACAAGACATCAGACCCGACGCACATGCTCTGGGACAAGTTGATCTTCAACAAGGTAGGCGCGTATTCATTTATTGAAGCTTATTGACAATGCGCCTAAGATTCGTCAAGTCCTTGGTGGAAAGATCAAGATCATCATCACTGGCTCTGCACCTATCAGTCCCGAGGTCCTCGACGTGCTGAAAGTCAGTCTGTGCATTCCGATCGTCGAAGGATATGGTCTTACCGAGGCATCCATCTGCGTACGCACCATCCGCGACGACCCGCACTCGTCTGGATGTGTTGGACCAGTCGTGCCAGGATTCGAGATCAAGCTGAAGGACGTGCCTGAGATGAACTACTACTCCACCGACCAACCATACCCACGCGGTGAGATCTGCATCAAGAGCCCATCCTCAATGAAAGAGTACTACAAGGATGAGGCCAAGACGAGAGAGACTTTCACCGAAGACGGCTTCCTCCTCACTGGTGATATTGGACAATTCGACAAGCAAGGCCGTCTCAAGCTTATCGACAGGAAGAAGAACATTGTCAAGCTGGCGCAAGGCGAGTACGTCGCAATTGAGAAGCTTGAGGGAGTGTTTGCATTGTGCCCAACCATCATGCAGATTTAGTGGGTGCTTTATGGGTAGGGAATTTACACTAACAGCGCCCAGCGTTCATGCAGACAGTCTCAGATCGTATCTCGTTGCAGTCGTCGTGCCAGACCCAATCGAGTTGAGCAGCATCGTAGGCTGCGATGCCAGTGACCGTCAAGCGCTCGATGCAGCCATTGCCAGCGACAAAGTCCGTGGCCTCCTCATGGCAGAGATCGACAAGGCATCACACCACGCTGGACTGAAGGGGTGAGTGGTGCGTAATAGTACATTGTCTGTCCTGACGCATTCGCAGCTTCGAACGTATCAAGGCTGTGCACATCACCAACGAGCAGTTCACGATCGACAACGGCCTGCTCACGCCCACACTCAAGGTCAAGGGCAATGAGGTGGCTAGCAAGTACCAGTCCACGATCGAGGCTCTGTACAAGGACAACGACAAGGCAGCCAAGCTTTAATCACATTGTAATGACTACTTAATGAATGTTTTATGACGTTGGGATATGTCAACAGAGAGAACGATGGCAAACAAGCAACGTCTAAAGGCATGCATATCAAGCTAAGATTAAACAAGTCTGCCTTTCTGTCTCGGCGTCTTGCCGAATCCTCTGCTCCTGGAACCTGGCGTAGCAATAGTTGATCTAGGTGTAGCAGCCGCGCTCATCAGCTTTGAGTCCTTCTCCCGCACTTCTCTATTCCTGTCCACCGACATCTGCATCTCGAGTTCCGCCTTCCTCGAGAACTCTCTATTCGTCATGCGCTTGTCAGAGCTATGTGTGCTACCGCTATCCTTCTCTTTAACGCTATAGAAAACGCCACCGAGCTCCGCCAGCCAGTAGGGATCCACAGCCGACACGCACAGCATGTAGCTCTTACTAGTCTGTACGAGCTCATGATAGATGCAATAATCAGGTGTGTAACCGAGCCCATAGAGTGCCGAAGTAGGGTGTAAATGGCAAGGCAGAGCAGTGCGAATATTCTGATATTCACCAATACCCTTAATACGAACAGCCTGATGGAAATAACCTGCTGTGATACACTTGCGAATGATATCCCAATCAGTTCCACATGTCGTAATACTCAATTTCTGCGATCGCATAATATCCTCCAACTGCTGACGCACCTCCTGCGCCTTCTTGAGAATACGTCCGTGCAGCCAATGGCGGTTAGCCCACGCATCACTGCAGCCGTTGCTGACCCACTGCGCGTACACGTGCAGCAATGTGAGATGGTCAGATTCGGGCACAAAGAACTTCTCGCGCGCTGCGTCACTCTCCTCCGCACGCTCTTTAGGACGGTAGAAGACGCTCGGGACGGACAGCATCGATACGATCGTCAACACCTCTTGTGAACAGTTGTAGTCGACACTGATCACTAGGATTTTCGCAAGGGAGGGCGCCATTGGGAAATCGGAAAGTTTGCGACCGAGAGATGTGAGCTGTCCTGTGTTGTCGAGAGCACCGAGCGTCCATAGCTCGTATTGACCTGGTATTGAGTGAGCTGAGAGTCGGTTTTCGAAGCTTTGCTCACTCACTTTGTATCAGGTTCTCCTGCGGTGGCGGATCCATAAAGTCGAAATCGAGGAGATTGGCCACACCTAGCGACTTCAATAGCAACACGGTATTGCTGAGATTCGTACGCTGTATTTCAGGTATCGCGCTCTCGAACATCTCATTGCGGTATGCAGACTCAGTGTACAGTCTGTAGCAGTATCCGGAACCAGTACGACCCGCTCTACCCATACGCTGGTTAGCGTTTGCTTGCGAGACGGGTGTGATCTGCAGAGCGTCCATTCCTACGCGCGGATTGTACACTTTGAGTTTGGAGTAGCCGCTATCGACGACGAACATGATACCGTCGACGGTGAGCGATGTCTCTGCAATATTGGTAGCGACGATGCATTTGCGTTCTGGTGCTTTATCGAAGATCTTAGATTGAAGATCCGCAGGCATTTGGGAGTATATAGGAAGAACCAACAAAGGATCAGGGTTGTCTAGTTGTTCTAACCGTTCAGTGATGACGGCGCATGTCGCTTCTATGTCCTCCTGACCCGTCATGAAAATGAGTATATCACCAGGTGGGAGTGTCAAGTGAATTTGTAAAGCTTGCTTCACTGCCCCATCGACATAGTCTTCGATTGGCGTTTTAGAGAAGAACATCTCTACGGGGAAAGTACGACCTGGGATAGTGTAACAGGGTGCTTCGCCGTAGAAGTTTGAGAATTTGCTCGCGTTCATTGTGGCAGAAGTGACGATAAGCTTGAGATCGCGACGCCGCGTTACTATCTTGCGCAACAGACCCATGAGCACGTCAGTGCTGAGTGAGCGCTCGTGTGCTTCGTCGAGGATAATGACACTGTAGCGATCCAGATCACCCTCGTTGAGAGACTCACGTAAGAGCACACCGTCGGTCATATACTTGATTTGCGTAGCTGGTGATGTGCAATCTTCGAAACGGATCGCATATCCTACTTTATCGCCTAATTCACAACCTACTTCCTCACTGACTCTTTTGGCGACACTCATCGCTGCTACTCTACGCGGCTGCGTACATCCTATCAACCCATTCGCTCCGTAGCCATCCTCCATGAGGAACTGCGTCAGCTGCGTTGTTTTTCCACTACCTGTCTCTCCGATCACTACTGTGATCTGGTTCTCGCGGATTGTGTTCATAAGCTCTTCGCGACATGCGAATGAGGGAAGATATTGACGCTGCTGAGCGATTGTTTTCGAAGTACTAAAACTACTTTGATTCTTGATACTGTCGGCGAACTGAGAACTGTTCTTGTCTTTGCCATCGTCGTTCGCACGCTCTTCCATCTCCTTGTCACTTTCTGACTTGACACCCATGATGTTACCGAGTTGCGTGCCGCCGACTTGAGCGACTTCTGCAGCAGCCTGTATTGGGCGATGTTAATCAAATTTATGCATTTATGCCATCACCCACCCTCTGTCGCTCCGCTTGAGCTCTCTTCTGGCGCACGAGTGCACTGCCTTTGCGCGCAAAGACGGCAAGATCCGAAGTGGGATCGCGGAGGGGGTTTATAGGTTCAAGCTGCTTAGTGAACACCATTCTGCCATCTAGGAACGGCGGTTTGAGATCGTGAACGAGGACATGAACTTTAGATTCATTTTCGTCGTCGAAATCGAAATCGAGATCGGGACGTGATTGTAGACCGGACTGCACCATTCTGTTAGTCTCCCAAGCATCATTATCTTTGTTAAACTGCTGCTGCTTAGCTGACAGTCTCTGTTTGCGTTGCGCGGCTGGAGGAGCGGTGTCTAGATCGTCGTACTGTGAGAAAGGGTTGTGTTCAGAATCGCCCGCCACTCCACTCTCCTCTCCTAGCGACGAGTACCAGTCGCGATCCAATCGCATTTGTTCTTCTTCGTAGTCCTTGGTATGGGTGAGGTCGATAGCGTGATGGGAGGGCGTGGAGTCCCAAGAGTAGGATGGGAGAGGAGTGCGAGAAGGTGTACGTGAAGGAGTACGTGCAGGTGTACGTGCAGGTGTACGAGAAGGAGTGAAATCAGATCGCTGGTATTTTGTGCCATTATCATGATCAAATCTGTTGCTTCTTTTCTTGAATTCACTGTAGCTGCTTTGTGAAGGCTGTTGGGATGGCTGGGCACTTGCCGTGCTCGCTGCTGCACCAGCGCCACCTCGTCTTCGCCGGTACTCATCTAATCGCTGGGATGCAAGAGATGACAACCCAGTGCCTGCAGAGGGAGTATCTGGGGATCTATTTCGAGTGTTTTTGTGTGGTTTTGAAGGTATTTTGAATCCTGACATAATGGACGTAGATAATCAAGAAGGGTATCGATACAGTATACAAAGAATAGAGATCAAGAGATGCTGATGCCGAGGAGCTGTCTGAGTACAGCGTTCTCATGCTCGAGTTGCGTGACGCGGTTGTCGTTATCGTTTGCTTCAGAATCCTGTATGCACGCCATAGCGTTAGAGATGAGGACAGAGATCTTGTTGAGGGATTTGTTGTAGCTGATGGAATTGTTGAGAACGTTTGAGCTGTTGGTGTGGTTCAATTGCTGTATAATTCCCTCGTAATATCTAATCAATTCCAGCTCATGCAGCTGCGTTGAATACGATTGCTGTCTGAATTTATCCATGATGGTCTCTAAGACGCCTTCAAATTCCTTCACCAGGCTTGTCAATTGCTTGTTATCAAATTGGAGCAGCTGGTTCTCCTTGATGACTTCTGCGTTGATACGCTCACACTCCAGCTCGAAATGCTCCTTGCTGATATCCGTGTTGTATCTCCTAAGCGTGAATCCACTGACCGCGTGCACCGCCTCCTCCTTCAGCTCATCCACTTGGCTCTGCAGCGACTGAGCCATTTCCCGATTCTTGTGCAGCTCGCTCGAGAGTTCATTAATGAGCTCAAACATTTGCATTAGCTGTGTATTGTCCTCGCTGTTCTTTATTAGTCCCGTCTTTTTTCAATTCCTCCGACTCACATCATGGCCGTATCGCTTCAACCTCTTCTTGTTCCTCCACCGCCATGTCCAAATCCCTTATACACCTCACCAGCCACGTCCTCCTCAGACAGAGGCTCGTCATAGCCACGCTTCTCGGTAGACCACTCAGAATCGACGCTATTCGCTCTGACTCTGACAATCCCGGCATCACTGACTACGAAGCCGGTTTCCTGCGTTTGCTAGAGAAGCTCACGAATGGCTCATCAGTTGAGATTTCTTACACTGGCACTTCTATCCTCTACCAGCCAGGTTCACTCACAGGTGGCTCAGTCACGCACTCGTGCTCAACCTCCAAATCTGTCGGCTGGTATCTCGAGCACATCATACCCCTAGCGCCCTTCTTCAAGAACCCGCTACAGCTCACTCTCCACGGTATCACCACAGACGGTACAGACGTCTCTGTAGACACCCTCCGTACCGTCACCCTCCCCCACCTCTCCCTCTTCGGCATCACAGACGGCTTGGAGCTCAATATTACCAAGCGTGGCAGTGCGCCTCTCGGTGGTGGAACCGTGTCTTTCAGATGCCCAACCATACGCCAACTCAAACCACTCAACTTCATCGACCCAGGCAGGATAAAGCGTATTCGCGGTATAGCGCATAGTGTTAGAGTATCTCCACAGCTCGCCAACAGAATGGTCGAGGCATCAAGAGGTCTTCTCAACAGATACATCCCTGACATTTACCTCTACACTGACATTTACAGAGGTGAAGAAGCAGGTAAATCTCCAGGATACGCTCTCACTCTGGTAGCGGAATCCACCACTGGCGCTCTACACACTGCAGAAGCTGTGTCTAGTCCGGGCACGACGCCAGAGGATGTTGCGACGCGTGCGTCCTGCGCTCTGTTAGAGGAGGTGGCTGGCAGGGGTGCTGTGGACTCTTCGCACCAATGGCTCGTCCTCCTCCTCATGGCTCTCGGTAGTGAGGACGTCAGCAGATGCAGAATGGGCGCACTCACCCCACATTCTATTCAGTACATAAGGGATTTGAAACACATGGTAGGCCTCACTTTCAAAATGAAGCAGCTCCAAGAGACGCAGGAGGTCCTCGTCAGCTGCGTAGGTATCGGATACACGGGTCAGCGCAAGGTTCAGTAGTTTGTGCGCTTCTGCATCCCCGCGACTCGCATTTTCTTCTCCATGCATCCATCAGCAATTTAATAGACTTGTAAAACTATCCATTAAGTTATTCTTATACGTATGAAAGTAATTTCGAAATAGAGTATGATTATGCCTTGAGCAGTGCCTGTACTATGTTGTGGACGCGCAATTGACGCAAGTCAGTGTAAGTCTTGAGCGCTGAGTAAGACGAAGTCATTCAAAAGATTCAGCACTCACCTGTCCACATCCCACAAAGAGAATTGGCTGACCAGTGATATAAGTCATGCTAAGTGCCGCGCCGACTTTATCATCAATAGTGTCGAACTTGGTGAGCAGCATGCCATCAATACCTCTACCATGGCCACCACTGCTTGAGAGATCTTTGAGCGCGCGATCAAACTTGACGAGCTGATCAGTAGCCTCGTTTCCGACGAGTGCTTCACCAACGAACACGATCTTATCTGGTTTATTAACAGTGGTGAGTTTAGCAAGAGCGCGCATCAAAGGTTCATTATCCTGCATTCTTCCAGCGGTATCAATAAGCACGACATCGAAACCATTATCAGCTCCGAACGCTATAGCATCTCTAGCAATACCACTAGCATCTTTCCCGTATCCTCTCTCATAGAGATCAACACGAGCTTCTACTCCATTACCCAATTTCAGTTTGTTGAGATTAGACACGTGCGTGCGCAATTGCTCGACTGCTCCACTACGGAATGTATCGCAAGCTGCGATGAGCACATTGTAACGATTCTCCAATAACCAGTAGGTAACTTTAGAGAGATTCGTAGACTTGCCTACGCCATTCACTCCACAGAAGACGACGCTGTATGGTGTGGTTTTACCGTTGGACATCTTCTTCTTTTTCTCTGACACCTCGTACAGCATGTCGGTCGAGGTTTTAGGAGTGAGTACGCGCGTGATAGACGTGGTCAAAGCGCGCTTCACCTCGCTTTTGATACTGCTGAAGGAAGAGATGTTGCGGCCTAGCAATTGCTGTTCGACTGATTGACAGATCTGATCAGAGACATGAGCTGCCACGTTCTTTTTCATGAGCTGGTTTGACATGCTTGCCAGCACTGGTTCGAGAGAGGCTTTGTCGATCGATTTGCCTTTGAGGAGGTTGAGAGAGGAGAAGATGTTCCATTGAGACGTCTTAGCAGGAGCGTTGTCGTTTACTTCTGGAATATCCACACCAAATTCATCATCCTCATCGTCACTGCCACTTCCATTTGCGTAGTCTGCTAACGTGTACACACCCCCGTCGCGCTTTCCTTTAGCTGAGTCGGAAACGAGAGACGATAGATGCGCGGGGTTCATCGCCTCTTCAGCTCCACTACTGCTGTAATCCAGCTGCGTCATCTCCTTTGAAGATACTTTGTCTCCCCATGAACGCATCTCCTTCTTTGACTTCTTCTTGTTATCCCCGTCTGTTTCACCCTTCGCTGCCTTGTCCCCATCGCCCTTCTTGCCGCCTCCTCCCGCCTTCTTCTTGCCTGAGGATGCTCTGAGTCTGGCTTTCATTGCTTCGACGTTCTTGGCGATCTCCTGTGCATTTACTGGGGAGGAGTTATCGAGTGCTGGTGCTGCTGAGGGTGAGGTTGGTAGGTGTGTATTAGAACGCTGACGTACTTGTTTCATTCTGCTGCGACGCTGCACCTTTTGTGTTACTGTTGGCAGAGCGTGGCTTGCTGCTCCGTGAAGGTTTCTTTCCCTTGGGCGATTACAGTTAACTAAAGGTCAACTTTATGAAATCACCCACATCGATGTCCTTTACCAGCTTGTCAAATATCTGATTCCAGCCCTTGAATAGCGCGGGTATATCGAGATGAAGATGTTCGGGATCAGTAGCACCGGATAAAGCAGCGATGAGCTGTTCGATGGCAGGCTTAAACAAGCTCATGAAGAGGGCTTTAGCTGTCTCCAGGAGCTCGTCGACCCAGCCGAGCTGGATCATTTTGGAATACGCTATCACGAAGATAAGGTCTACGTTGTTCTCGAGTCCCCAGTGTACCCTGTACTGGTCTATATCGTGTGGAGAGGAGGTGATACGGCCTTCGACGACGCCCTCGCGGATGAGTGTGTTGGTTGGTGATTGTGTGCTCGCTGCATCGCGTGCGGCTTCCGGAGTGTAAGCGCGGGACCAGAGGACAGTGCCGCCTGGAAGATTAATGAGTTTTGGCTATAGAATTGGCGTATTATCTACCCTTGTGTACAATCTCGCAGATATCAAGCATTTGGTAGTGATGGTAATGAACAAAGAAGCAAATAAGCAAAGCTGGGATAAAAGTACAGTCGCTATAGATTCACAATTACAACATGAGCTCCGTCTCAGCTTGGACCACCCGCATTTCCTCTTGCGGGATAGTAGCCGTGCCTTCATTTACCTGGATTTGTTAGTGAAGAATGGGTATACAGCAAGCAACGCTCACAATTCCTAGTAGCCTGTCCAGCTCCCTCTTATCCTTCTCCCCACTCTCCTCATCCTTCTCCATCTCCTTGATACCGTGCACGAGCTCATCCATCTCCCTACGCGCGTTATCAAGACGGTGATCCATTTCCTTATGCTCCTTCCTCAGTACTGCATTCTGTCTAACGCGATGGGCGAGGAATGGATCATTAGCCAGTTTATCACCTTTACGCTTATAGTTTACGCCCTTATCGCGCTTAGATTTAGAAACCTCACTAAGCAATTCATCCAAGCTATTGAGCGATTCAATAACGCGCCGCCGTTGATGCAGAGCGTCGATAGAGCTTTTGACGCTGAGCTCGAAATGATCCTTGGTTTGCTCGCGCATACTGCTTAATGATTCTGGCGCATCTTTGGCTATAGCGGGGAAAGATTCAGCGAAATTGTTGTACGACCATCCATCGACGATATGCTTCAATGCCATTTGAACGAGCTGATTCGTCTGCTTAGCGCGTTTCCCTAGTGGCGGTGGTTGAGCTGGTTGTTGGGATTCTTGGGCTTCTGAGGAAGTTGTTGGCTCTGATCGCTTCTCTGTTGCATCCTCATTCACCATTTCCGAATCCCTTTCACCTCGTATCGCCTCCATTGGCTCTTGATTCGTCGCTGTGTCTCTCCTATCCGTCTCTCCTGCCTCCTCCCGCTTCTCGTTCACTCCATTCTCCTTTGTACTATCCACTTGCATATCTGCTTCACTCATCTTGTACACGCTAGTCCTCACCGTCGTGATTCAAGAAGCATTTGGTGATTTCATCGCGTACAAATTATGTAATTACGCGATAATTATTCCTGTAATTCAAAATAAATTATTATATTCCATATTTCATTCCTTCTGTGTACACCCTCGACGCGTCGTATACACGCCGGAATTTGATAGTGGGGTAAGAGCGTGACTATGAGTGAATTGTAAACGAATTTGGCTACAATATCTCCCATATACTCACATACGTCTTTACACACTCTTACACACTCTTATCTCGCGTCTCCTTCTCTTCATCTCATACCACCATATGGTAAGGCAACGTTTATCGCTACGCAGCGCATCCAGGAGCGAGATTGGGGCAGAGGAGATAGAGAGAGAAGGCGGTGACGAGGAGGTGCAAGCGGAGTCATCTCGTGGACGCCGTCAAGAAGTGCAAGATAGAGATAGAGATAGAGATAGAGAACGAGGCCAAGACGACAACGACGACAACGAAGACGACGATGATCTGCCAGCAGAAGGTGAAATAGCCGGCAGTCTAACGCAGCTGTTGAAATCGCTTGAGCGAAGTGCGTCGATATCAACTCTGTTTCATTAGCTCATAAAACAATCTCAAAGGCGCTTCATACCCGCTCACGAAAGAGAAGCGTGAAGTGATAGGGCGTACATTCGGTGCCATCAATGCACGCGTCTCCAAAGCTGGTTGTACCCCAGAAGAGATAAATGACGGTGTAGCACTGTCATTAAGTGGAAGCATCTGTGGGTTTCACAAGTGTGTTCATGTGACACCTCACTCACACTCCCACCCTTCACAGCTAAACAATACAGCAACAAGCTCTTTACGTTCCTCCATCCTATCAGCACCGTCGATGAGAGAAGCATCGTTTATATTCTGGGCTCTCTAGGCGCTGATAATCATAAGCTGGCAGACACGTCCACACAGGCTGCTGCCCTTAAATGGCTCGTTGCCATATTCGAATGGCTCGATACCACCGCGCGACGTACGCTCGGTAGGATGTACAGCGTCCTTTGGTGTCACCTTGGCATCGAGACGCTGAGGTGGGTGATACGTGCCGTGGAGCGATTGCACTGACCATCGCCCAGACCACACTTGCCATACCTGCTGTCTCTGCTCACGCGACGCGAGCATGTCCGACCATTCAGAGTCAGAACGATGTGAGTTTCTTTCGTTGACTGACTCGGGAAGCTCAAATTAGATAGACTATCGCTACAAGCGCGCTTCCCTCTCGATCCATCCCTACCTGGTCTCATCAACGTCTTCCGTTCGTACCTGCCTACGCGCATACCGCCAGGCATTGGTCGCGCAGCAGGAAAACGTCCTTACAAGGTGGGTGTAAATAGACGAGATGGATTTTACGCCCAATACTCACAATACACAAAGGTCAATGCCACATGGAAGCAGAAATCGCGCGCGATCAGAGAAGGAAGGGTGGAAGAGTACGAGGAGGAGCTAGCGCAGAAGCGCCAAGAACGAGCAGACCGCTTAGCGAATCGCACAACTTCAGAAAACATACAAAGCTCTTTACCGGCAGTACCGAGGAAGAAGGTCAAGGTATCACAAACAATTCCAACAACTGCAGTCGCACAACTTAAAAGCGGTCTCATCACTCTTCAAGATTGCACCAGCTTGCGCACTGTGGGCAGATACTACGACCGTCTCGTTTTGCCTTCCCAGGTGGCTGCTGTCTTGCAATCTAATTTCGCCATGTGGTCGTATCTGGCTTATCCGACTGGTGCGAATTGCTTTTGTCGTTAAAGGATGTCTACTGACCTAGCAATTCAGATAAAAGCATCAGACAGCTAAGCGCTTGGATCTCACACACCCTCGAATCCGCTATCAAGGGCGCGCCTCTTACCCCAGACAATTACGAGTCGGCAAAGGAATTCTTGAAGCTTGTCGTCGAATATTGCAGATACACAAAGGTGCGTTGATTGCTTAGATTCGAGTTTTCAGCTCAGCGCAATTCTAGGAGCTTCCACCGCTGATTGAGTCTTTCTTGGTAGAATTCCTGGAGACATGGGATGGCGCCATCTTCCAAGCTGAGATCTTTGAGCTTGTGTCTTTCTATCCTCCACGCCCTTTCCGAGGTCGGTTGTTCGCCAAAATGCGTGAAGTCGCTAACTTTCGCATACAGTCATGCACGAGCTCCTTCTTCAGCCACTCGCTCGACTTTCGGCGGTGTCCAGCGTAGACTTCCGCATCAAGCTGGTCAAGAGCTACAACGCGCTGCTGAGGAAGTGGTCATGCTACCACTGGAGTCGTCTGCGCCATAGCTACGTGACAGCGTGAGTGAGCTTTGCTAGTTGTATAGTGTGCTCACTGTTGCCAGACGCTCTGATTTGGCAGACGAAGAGACCAGGATCAACTGGCAGTACATCAGCACGCTCTTGGTCGAGCATGTTGAATCGCTTGGTGCTCTGCTGTTGAATGTGTGTATAAGAGATAATAAGACACGTTGGACCTGTTCACTGACGCACTTCTTAGGACCAGCCAACCAACGTTATCGTGCATCATTGCATACTCGACACAATCGACGCCACCACGCTCTTGATGTCTAGCATTCAACGGTGTAGCATCAGACTACCAAGCGCAGAGCTCTTCTTCAGCTTGGCGATGAGTGGTGGAGTAGATATCATATCGCGCCTCTGCTCTCAGCTCTGCAACTGGCGCGAGATCATGACATACCATGGTGAGCTGCTACGAGAGGGATTGGTCTATGACTATTCGCATGAGTTCAAAGCATTCTTCCACGAATGGGTCTTCGCGGCATGTGAGATCTTCTATCGTATGAAAGCATTCGACGCAACATCCGTCGATGGTCATTGGGTGTCTAGACTCGATAACGATATTCTGGAACGCATCAGCAAAGATACATTAAACTTGCGATGGGGTCGCTATCAGTTGACATTGAAAGGTGTAGGTGATGTGACCTTCCATCCTAGACTGCTACCTCTGTCGCAACGCTTCTTGCAACAGTTCCAAGATTATTTCGGTATACCACAGGAAGAACTCTTCGTTGGCGCTGTCAGCAATAACGCTTTGCGTGGTAGTGCGATAGATGCGCACGGGCTCAATATTAGAGCTAATTACGTTGAATGGTTGGGTCGACAAGGTATTACTGGATTACCACTTCTACTGTTCACCACTGTCAGGAGTTTGCAGACTTATTTGCGTGGTCATGAGTCTTCGTTTATGATCTCGCAAACACAGCAGCGCGTCAGTCCTAGTACGTATGCAGGAAACGAGAACAGCTCAGGTGAAGGATCTGAAGAACCGTTCGCGACGCAGATGACGCAACCATCTTACTCGCAATCAATGGCGCAGAAAGAGAGCACGCCACAGTCAATGGCATCGTCTGGGTTTGACAATCTATAGGCTCTTTCTTTACTTTGTAAGAATAATTTTATTCAATTCATGAGACATATGTGTGTGTAGTTACAAAGTACAAATTCATGCATTCATTCACTGCGTCTGTCCACCGTACCCTCTGATACCCTCCGCGAAGCCCCATTCGGTTTCTACGGACATAGATGGGCTGATCTCAGCGCCTTCCTTTGTGATCTTTGCGACTTGGAATTTATTGAGTGATCTTGCGTCTCTGTAGAAGAGGACCTTCATGCAAGTCTTAATGATATCGAGTGCTTCCTCTTCATTAGGAGGTTCCTTGCGATCCTCTACCAATCTTCTAAGCAGAGGGATAGCGATCATGGAAGCGTAGCCAGTACCGATAGTAGGAGCTGAGTAAGTTGTTCCTAGTAAGTCAACATATGCGAGTGTAGGTTCACCGGATTTAGGGTCAACGCCTCCAACGACGAACGCGTTCCAGAGCGGGTTGAGTTGACTGCGACGGTGGTACATGAGTGTACTCATATATTCGTATATCTGAGCAGGACCAAGAGCGTGGCCGTCATCGTGACAGTACTCGTCGATAACGAGTGACTCCAATTGATGCTGTACGTGTTGGAAATCGGACATGTCTCCAGCTGCGCCAATGATGGTATGGGATCCTACGCTGTGCAGTCTCTGTATATCCTTGAAACGAGCTAAGGAGCCGTATGAGGCGAGGTTGTCAGCTGCAAGCATTATGCCATCCTTGTACTTCAAACCGATGACCGAAGTACCTGTGACTATTGGCTGCTGCGTCTTCTGGACCGCGTCTGCGAACTTGTCGCTGTGTTGCTGTAAATGCTCGCTGCCCAGTTGGTATCGCTGTGTAATGTCGCCGCCGTACATGTCCATCTTTGCGTCTGTGAATGGGCTGCAGAGTAGTCAGTAATATTCCTAGCTTTCGGTACTCATTCACTCACCGTCCCCAGGAAGTGAAATTGTTCGTCATTGCCATTGCTGTTGGTCGTCAAGAGGAACACGTAATTTCGCTGGTTGAGGAGATACAGCCAACTTATAAAATAAATATGGCAAGCGCGCAAAAGGAAGTGCAGAAAGAAATCAAGCTCAACGATGAGCAGAACAATCAATTCAATCTCATCACTCGCTCGCTCCAGGAAGTGCTAGGCGCAGACATCATCAAACAGAAGCTCAGCACCGGCGAGCAGCTCAAATGTTACTGGGGTGCGTAATGATGTATTTGTAAGCCTTATTGAAGGCTTATCGTCACTCACAGGTACTGCTCCAACTGGCAGACCACACGTCGGATACTTTGTACCTTTGGTGAAGATAGCAGACTTCCTCAGAGCCGGTGTAGAAGTCAAAGTGTTGTTCGCAGACATTCACGCCTTCCTCGACAACCTCAAGGCTCCATTCGAGCTTGTCCAGGACAGAGTAAAGTACTACACCAAACTTCTTCGCTCCATTTTCATCAGCTTAGACGTCCCAGTCGACAAGCTCATCTTTGTTGTCGGGTCCAGCTACCAGCTGACGCCGCAGTACTCGATGGACAACTACAGACTGGCTGCGATGACGACCGAGCACGACGCAAAGAAAGCCGGCGCCGAAGTCGTCAAACAGGTCAGCTCTCCTCTCCTCTCCGGTATGCTTTACCCTGGTTTACAAGCTCTCGACGAAGAGTACCTCAAATGTGACTTCCAATTCGGTGGTGTCGATCAAAGAAAAATCTTTGTCATGGCTGAATCTATCCTCCCTAAGCTCGGTTACGCTAAGAGAGCACATCTCATGAACGCTATGGTACCAGGTCTTGCTGGTGGAAAAATGTCTTCTTCAGACCCTAACTCCAAGATTGATTTCCTCGATTCAGCAGCAGACGTGAAGAAGAAGATCAAACTGGCATTCTGTGAAGAGGGTAACATTGAAGAAAACGGTTTACTCGCTTTCTTGAAGGCTGTCGTCTTCCCAATTGCTTCATTCAAGCAACAGAGCAAAGGTGCTTCGCCATTCGCTGCCGCTGCTGAGTCGGCACAGGCGCTCTTCTCTGTCACACGTCCTGACAAATTCGGTGGATCGTTGCATTACACTGAGTACGAGAAACTCGAACACGATTTCGCTACGAAAGCAGTGCATCCTGGAGACCTCAAGAAGGCTGTCGAAGAGGCCATCAACACACTTCTCGAGCCTATCAGAAAGGACTTTGAGAGTGATGAAGAGTTCAAGGCAGTGGAGAAGGCTGCTTACCCACCTCCAATGGATCCCGCCGCTGCTGCCAAGGAGGCTAAGAAGGCAAAGAATGAGGCGAAGAAGAACAAGGCTAAAGCTTCAGCTGCTACGTTCCAACAACAGTCTATAGACAGCGTCGCGGAGCAGGTGGACAAGATCGATATTCCCAAGCAGTAGACTTGTCGAGTAAAATAAGTGTATTTATCATATTTAATAGAGTTTTTCTGGGATTACTTTTACGCGTTAAAAACATTAGCATTACTGGCATTACTTTGGTGGGTTCTTCCTGCCGGGATGCAGCGTGTCGAGCTCAGCTTGAGTGCGTGGTGGTGGTGGGAGGTTGACACCTCTTGCAGCTTCTGGCGAGGATGATTCTACTCTCTCTCTTGGGACGTCGTTCATGTTGGATCCCTCCTCGTTGAAGTCCCTGCCTGGAGCCTGGCCGTGTCTCAATCTATTGCTTGAGCCTGGGTATTGTTAGAAGAGTGCTCTATATGGCCAAAAACACCCACCCAAAGCGTCTGGATCGGTGGTACGCGTGACGCTCTCTCTGATGCTCTCCGGCAATGGTTCAGGGATGGTGCTAGATCCGGGCACCGCGCCTGATGGTTTGACAGCGTCGAGGTCAGCGGCTGGGAAATTTTTGAGACCGACGCCATCATTGGTAGGGTAGGCAGAAGAAGTGCTATTATTCTCAGCCTGTTCACTATTAACTCCATGCACATAACCGCCTCTAGCGCCTCCATGTACACCCTCCTCGTTCGCAATTGCGTCATTATAACGAGCAGGTTTACCGACGTTATCAGCAGCGTGGAGGGGTTGTTCCGGTGATTCTTTGTGGTGAATGTGACCAGATTGCTCGGTGTTCGTCTCCTCCTTCGGTTCATTGGCCTGTTTGGCAGTGTATGCAGAAGTAGAAAATTGGCGTGAAGCAAGCGTAGCAAAAGTTCTACCTTTCTTGGAATCAGCATCGTTGGCTAACCCGAGCGCCTTTTTGAATTTGTCTTTTAAGCCTGGCTCAGGTGCATCGTGCTTCTCACCAGCACGAGCGTGTCCATCACGCTTACCACCAATCTGGTCAGCGGAAGCTGGTCCTAATTCCTCCTGTGCTGCTCCATCTCCTGGCTTCAAACCTGGATACTCCTTCTTCTCTTCACCCTCTTTGATCGTAGATTGCCATGGTGAGTGCGAGTGCGACTCCACGTCTTCGGGTCTGTTGGCTAGCGCGCGCGCTGTGCTCGTGAATGCTCGTGTACTTAAACTTGTTCTGACACTGCGAGATATCATCATGGTGGCGTCTTTAAAGCGTCATAAAGGTCAGCCTCGGGCGATTTTGGGTCAGAATCCACGTGACGTCATTTCATTTTGGAAACACAGTGGATGCAATTGGCTGGGAGGGGTTTGATGGAAAAGCAAATATATTGAATCACTTATACTGCATCTCTTTGCTGCTCCTCCTTGAAGCTATCCTCTCTCCTTTCTTTTCCACCCAACAATGAGCGAGAAGACGGTGGATTCGATAGTAGTGGAGAGCGCGGGCGGTGCTTTGAAATGCCAATCTCGGACACTGCAGCCTCCGTCATCTTCAGAGGTGCAGTTGCGCGTGCTAGCCAGTGGTGTTTGCCTTGGTGACGAAGTTGGTATGCACCACGCAGCCCACTATCCGATTACGCCAGGGCACGAGGTAGTAGGTGAAGTGGTAGCGCTGGGTGACAGTTTGCAAGCGCAGCAGAGCGGAATGCCTGACTCTTCTCCGTGGAAGTTCAGATTCGGGCAGCGTGTCGGACTGGGCTGGTTCAGTGGGTGCTGCAAGGAGTGCTACAACTGCAGGCGTGGGATGTTCACTGGCTGCGGTATGGCGAACGCAACAGGACTGACGCGCGACGGTGGCTGGTGCGAGTATGTCAACGCCCACGCATCAGCATTAGTGCCGTGGCCCAGCGACATACCTGTACAGCAGGCGCCCATGATGTGCGCTGGTCTCACCGTCTTCAATGCTATCCGGAACTCGCGCAATTGTAAACCAGGGTGGGAGTTACTTATAATTTGAAAATTTGCAGACACTCACAAAGAGTAGGAATACCGTAGCTATTGTGGGAATGGGTGGACTGGGCAGCATTGCGATACCCCTCGTCAAGGCATTTGGGATGCTGCCTATCGTTGTGAGTGGATCGGAGAGCAAACGAGACAAAGCTTTCGAGATGGGTGCGGCTGCATTTCTGCGTCGACAGGATACGAACTTCGTTGAGCAGATGACACAATTCATTGATGAACCGTACGGCGGATACGGGAATGGACCTGGTGGTGTGGATCTTGTGTTGACGACTTCCCCGGATGTTGAGACGGTGCACAAGATTGTAAGCAGTGGTCTAGCGATGGAGGCTGAGATCATCATGCTCTCTGAACCCTCGGATCTGCAGCTGCGAGTGCCGGTGATTCCGTTGCTGATGAAACGGGCTACGATCAAGGGTGGGTGATGAGTACTAGGGCATGCACTGTCATTAATGGTGTACTAGGATGGTCAGCAGGATGTCCCCGCGACGTTGAGGATCTCCTCATCTTCTGCCGTCACCACGGCATCTGGAACGAGACTGAGGCCATCAGCATCCACCAAGTCCCAGAAGCGTTTGAGCGTATAGGGAAGGGTACAGGGAGATTTGTAATTGAATTTTGAAATGCATTTGTTGTGTTCGTTGAGCATCTCTTTGAACAGTTACACCCACCACCGCCATAAATGAGCAATAGAAATACATCGAGATCACCGCCTCCGCCGCGATACAGATCCTTCGATTTCGACAGACGGCCACCGCCAGCGCCGAGGAGCTACGAGGGCGGGTACAGGTGAGTGAGGGGAATGGGAGATGAGATGGTCGCTGACGGCGCAAGAAGCGACAGAGGCGGGCATAGCAGCAGGGGCGGATACAGCGATAGAGGGGGATACGACAGAGGTGGTTACCGCGGCGGTGGATACAGGCGGCCGTTCTACAGACCGAGCCCAGGCTGGCGAGACGACCACGCCAGCAGAGGGAGACCGCCTAGGAGCCCACCGCGTTACATGGCATCCCGCAAGCCATACGCCCGCGGAGGATCATTTAGGGGTGGCAGAGACGGTCGAGATAGCAGGGATAGCAGGGATAGCAGGGACTACGATGGGTACCACTCGCATGGCAGCTCTTACAGAGACAGCTACAGGCCACCGCCTATCAGTACACCTTACTCCGCTCCATACGATTCACCAGCGCACTCGAATCACTCAAATAACTCGCCTGGCAGCGTCACCCGCGAAGTCATCACCCGCGACCATGACGACGGCGAGGAGGGGGAGCTGAAGGAGGAGACGATCATAGAGACGCAGCCACAACCACAACCACAGCCACAGCCACAGCCACCACCACCAACTCACCCACCTCCTCCACCTCCTCCCCATCATCACAATCACTCGTACTCCCACGCCCACCCACCACAACGCCCACGCATCCCGTCAGCTAACTCCTCTTATCACCAGCGGAATGCAAGCTACTCGCCGACGACTAAGTCGCGCAGTCCGCGCACACCTGAGATGGGCACTTTCGAGGATAAGAGGATGCAGATGCAAATGCAGATGCACAGCAAGACTCGCGTATCGAATACGAACATCACCAAAGATATACACTACCCTGGAAGCCAAAGTCCACCACGTCCACCACGTCAGCTGCGAGTGCGAGCGAGTGTCACAGCCGATCTCGACGCCCAGATCGATAAACTGAGTCAGGAAAGGAAGCAGGGAGTAGAGGCTGGACGTGTCAATGGTATCGGATGCTTACGGGCGCTGAATGAGCTCAGGCTGTTTGATATTGAGCTGTCGAGCCAGAAAATGAAGTCTACGATATGTGATCAGCAGTGTGTGACTGACTGACTGATTGATTTGTTTGTGTATAAAGTATTTATTGTATCTTGCTCGTTTCGTTATTCTTTGCTACTTGATGCATTGTGTGTTATTGCACCTCCTCACTCCCAAACAGTCATAGTCATGTCTCTGCCAGAAGGAGTATTGGCGCTGTTCGTGACCTCGTTCGAGCCCGGTGTCGGCAACAGCATTGTCTGGAAGCATTTCAATACGAGTGGGTAGCTCAAATGCACAGCCGATAACATCACTCAAGCCACCCACAGCCAATGACAAGGATCCAAGCCTCGAGGGCCTCGAATACACGTCTATGCCATCTGGAATGCATCTTGTCAACTCAGACGAAATCTACTTCACCACCAAAGACGATAACCACGGTATAGCGCTCTACCGCAAGATATCGTCATCCAAGGATCGTGATCGTGGTGCGAACATGTTCTCAGTCGGTGTGATTACTAGAGACACTTACACTCCTTATGAGTATCTACCAGAACTCGAGGAGGTGTCTCTATACCTAGTCACAAACCCTGCTTCTGATGATTTACCAGACTTGTTTTTCACTCCAATTCAGTCCTCTGATAACGCACGCGTTACTCAACAGTCACCATCACCTAAAGCTCTCTCAATGCTACTCGATACCCTGGGTCCACTCCTCCTCCTCCTCTTCAGACTCCTTCTAGCACAGAAACGAGTCGTCATCTTCTTTCGCCCTACTGATGGAAAAGGCGTGGGATGGATCAGCGCAGCTCTTAAATCCCTCACTGAGATTCTCAATCATGATGATGACGGTCTCGTTAATGAGAAACGCACTCGCTATATCGGGAACATCGGCTTAATCGATCTCGAACGATTGGAGGGCGTGAAGCGCGGTTATATAGCATGTGGGTGGCGTTTCTTGCATAGTGATTAAGCTGACATATGACACCCAAAAAAGCTACTACTGACGCACTGTTGTTGGAGAAACCGCAAGTATATGACGCCATTATAGATCTATCACCTAAGGTGAAATACCCGTCGTTGTACATGACGCAGAGGGGTGAACGTGGTGTATATATCAGTCGACAGACATACACACTCGGTGATCTATATATATGGAGAAAATTGAGGAGCACTATCGATTCACAGACTTTAGCAACTTCCCCACCATATGGATTGATCGATTTGTTGGCTGATATGTGGAGTTACTTGTTCCAACTCAATCGTAAACTCAACATACCCACACCGACACGTAACAGCGAGTATGACTTACATGCAAACGACGGTAGCACTGACAGTAATAATAATGATGATGATGAACTTAATAATGACCAAGATGATCAATTGAGATTATTACAAAAAAGTCTCAATCCTTCTCCTGCTATTGTGGCATTCATGAAGAGCTATTCTAGTACCATACTCGCCAATCTCCTCACACTCGCACTCAGACCTGATCATGACTATAACTCGAATGAGAACGTCAGAGATGATGACTTGGGAGATGGTGGCGATGAAAATATCGATACCGATGCTGCTGCTACTAACGCTGACGCTGATATACCACTGCAGCTCTCTGCTGCTGATTTACTCGCTCTCGGTCTCTCGCCTCTCAGCGATATCGATAGCATCGTTGCGGAATCTATATCTATGTCTGAACTGGGTAGGAACGCGACTGTCTCGGTGGGATACGCTTGGTCGCTCTGCTCTTTCGTACGCAGACAGTGTCTCAGCATTGGCTGGATATAGATATCATGTAGCAAGCTAAAATCAATTTATGACGCATTTGACAGACAGTCTTGTTTTGTGTGAAAGAAACTGTATTGGGTAACAATAGGAAGGACGAATTTATAAAGTAGAGAGAGTGGAAAGCAAGGTGAAGAGTGATATCCCTATTGAGTGGAAATGATACTTTTTGTTTTTTTGAACTGCGAGAGAGGAACTTTGCTTGTGACCGCCTTGGTTTACTCTGGCTTCTTTGAGACGAACAACATCATAGGAGTGAACAACTTCTTTTGACCACCCTCAACGAGAGCGTCGGCAGCGACCTTGAGTGACTCACCAACGTCGAAAGTACCTTTTGGAACGACGCCGACTTTTTCAAGTACCTTGATACCATTTTGAGTAACGAATTTACCGAGACTTGTCATTCTCCATACGGTGAAGACGTCCCAGAGGTTTTGACACTTTCTGATGTCACCTTCTAATGGATAGTACCATGGAATAGCATCTGGTCTAGCAGCTAGATCTTCTTCGTGCATGATCTCGAAACCGACCTTCTTGAGTGCGTTACGAGCGTTATCGACGTTACGCATTTCTGGAATACCATCACCGACTTCGATACCGTGAGCAACTCTCTTGTGGTCTGGGTTACGTGGATCCCATTCATCAGTCATGCACCATTCACTTTGAGCGAGGTTGTTAGCTATGAGGCGTTTAAGATGCTTTTTCAACCCACTAGACACCGAAAATTCCACCTGGTTTGAGAATCTTCTTGATCTCTCCATAGACACCTTCAAAGTTTGGTGCGTGAACGGTAGCTTCGATGGCGTAGACAGCGTCGAAAGAATTTTCACCAAATTGTTCAGACAATTTCATGAAATCGCCCTTGACGAATTGAACTTGATCATCAAGACCAGCCTTGTTGGTGTATTTTCTAGCTCTGGCGACTTGGAAAGCGTTGTTGTTCAAACCGACAATGTTAGCGTCAGAGAATCTAGCGATTTCTCTAGCAGGGCCACCAACGCCGCAACCAACGTCGAGTACTTTCATGCCCTTTTTCAAGCCAATGCGAGAAGAGAGGTAGTGTTCGTGTCTAGCCAATGCTTGATAGAAACCTTCTCCCTTGTAGTATCTACAGAAGTGGAAAGAAGTTCCCCAACCATACTCGTACAACTCAGTTGCACCATCGTAGTAACCGTTGACGACATCCTTGTACACGTCCAGTCTGTTCTGACGATCGGTCTCTGAGTCGTTGGTGGAATCCTTTTGCCAGAACTTGTTGTAGTTCTCTATTCCTTGGTTGGAGCGCTTGCCGTCGTCTTGCTTGTTGTACGTTGACATTTTTAATAATCGCGGTTTAAGAACAAGGATCGAATTATCAACTGACTTTTGTTGTAAACGATAAATGTTGGTGATCAGGCCATTTTGGGGTTATTAGAAAATATTAATCATTCTGTGAATTCAATAGGTCCAATACGATAAATATATTCCCCTTGCAAAATTATACTTTCACCACTCGTGAAGCACAGCCGGAAGAAGATGCGAGGTAAGTGAGAAGACGGTGGTTTATACACGCTCTTATAATCTATATAGCGTGGCTGCTAGATTACAGAGGCTACAGAACAATTACGAGGATTTTGGTGCGTGTTTTGTTGCGTTTCCTTACAATCTAATCGATAACGCAGGAATGAGACGCACAGTGGAGGGAATCATGGTGGTACATGAACACGGCCATCCTCACATCCTCATGCTCCAAATCGCCAACGCCTTCTTCAAGCTCCCTGGAGACTACCTCACGCCTGGAGAGACAGACGAGCCCGGATTGAAGAAGAGACTGGATGACAGGCTAGCACCGCTGGATCCTACCATGTTCGAGCCACACGAAGGCGCGCTCAATGAGTGGGAGATTGGTGACTGTCTTGCTCAATGGTGGAGACCAAATTTTGAAACTTTCATGGTAAGTGGTGGATTAGCACGTTATAGACAGGAATTCACACTCATCAGTACCCTTTCATCCCTGCTCACGTGACCAAGCCTAAAGAATGCAAAAAGATGTATGTCGTTGGTCTTCCTGAGCGAAGTGAGTTGAATATGGCTATGATTACACCACTCTAACGCGTGTGTAGAAGTATTCGCAGTGCCTAGGAATATGAAGCTACTGGCCATACCGGTATTCGAACTGTACGACAACTCTGGCAGATACGGTCCACAGCTAGCTGCGATTCCGCATTTGTTATCGAGGTACAATTTCATTTTGCAGTGAGTATCTATAAAGTGGTGATTACATGATGTAAATTATTGTTCCTTTGTCTTTTCATTCGATTTGCTTTGTGTGCTAGACTCAGGTGATGCATTCTCCGTCTTGTTATCCGTTTCTGCCGCTTCTGCCGCTTCCACCGTCTCACCCGCCTTCTCTGCCTCAATTCTACTGCTCTGCTCCGCCTGTATTCTTTCAAACGCTCTGACAACCTTGGATTGCAAGTAATGGCTGTAAGGTTGCGTCTCCGGCTTCACCTTGGCCGCGTGACTTCTTCTCTGAGGCTTCTTTGGCTGTGCCTCCGCCTTACCGTCTTCCACCTTTGGTTGAGGTGGGCTATTCACCTTGAACAGATGATCATAGTTCTCTTTTATCTCCTCCAAGCTCGCTTCCCGCTTCACGTTCAAAATGAGATGCGCTTCATCTAGCGTCATCTTGAGCTGCTTAGTGGCTTGCTGAGAAGGATTGGCTTGCGAGCTGCCACCCTTATCCTTCGAATTCTCAGTTGGTTCATTCAAATCTGGCTTGTACGTAGCGTTGGCGACCGCTTGTCTTCCCATCTCCATAAACGCCTTTCCAAATGCCTTGCTAGCACCGAAAGTTACTTGGGCGATTAGCTTTGGTAGATTTGACTGGCCAGCGAATGAGTATTTGGTTATTTCATACTCTGTTTCCTCACCATTGCTCGTTCAAGATGGACGTCCAAGATCAAGTGATTTACAAACTGGAAAATGGGATTAAATTGAGAGATGAGACAGTGGAGAAGAGAGTTAATCATTTTGAATCATTCTCCAACAACTTGGATTCACTCAATCAATCAAATAACCAGCTCAATAACGAATTGAATCAGTTACTCACAAATTACAACAATTTCGATAAGCAGAGTAGCCTGGAATTGAGCTATAAGGAGCTAGAACAGCTTAAGGCTTACAATGTCTGGCTATTAGACCTCATACACTTCAGTTCTCTCTTGGATGATCTAGTCCTCAGCTACAGCTACGACAAGTACAAAGCTGTCAGAGCAGCAGAGTTAGAATTGCTTCAGAAGCATCAAAATAGCCATTACATAGGCAATCTCAAACAAAACTCATTGAACAAGATCAAAGACAGCTTGTTCAACAAACTTGGTGATGATATTTCACTATTTGGATACCCCAACCAAGAAATCAACCCAATCAACCTCAATGAACATACCAGCTTTGTTGAAAATCTCAGAAACCTCGACAACTTCGATAGACAGACGAGCGAGATTGATGAGAGTGATTACAAGTGTCTAGTGATGCACGCTCTAGTGTCACCCATACAACTCAGATTCATATACCACTTTGAATCCAACGCACACACCAACAAACTCAACAAACCGGAGTTCTATCTCAATTTCATCTCTGATAACATCACCAGGCATACCAGATTCATCTCCTCTGAGATACGCTACCTTCTTCCTCAAGTTGACACCTTGCATTGCTTCATCACTCTGCTCGCTGATCTAGCAAGAAGCAAACTCGTCAAATCAATACCTTCATTGATGAACATTTCAAATACTCTGACGCACACCATACACCAGTGCTTGGAATTCGATCACTTTGTTAACTCGCAAGTCCCTCATGACTCCCCACCAATATCCATCACAAACAGCTTCTTGGACAACGCCGACTGGTTCAATGGCTGGGTTGAGGCTGAAACTAAGCTAGCTAATGACACTCTGCAAGTAATCATCAGCTCACCCGATGCGTGGTCCTTCATACGCAAACCTGTCGACGACAACGACTCTGATAGCGACAGTGATCATGATGCAGCAGCAGCAGCGGCAGCCTCAAAACCAGCTTTCAATTGCACAGTCTCGGCGCAGAGAATACTCGAGCTGATTGAGACAGTCACAGGTTAGTTTCTTTTACGTTCGTGATCCTCCTCTAACTCCACAACAGAAAGGTACAAACCGTTGCCATTGCTTCAACAACGCGCCACCTTCCTCATCAGAGTTCAGCTGCCACTGATAGAAAAATACGGCAGCAAGCTGACCATGTCATTGGACGCGTTCGAGTCATACTCGTCTACGTTCATAGCAGCCATGTCAAATGTTCCAGGCTCGTTCTCAGAAAAGCACAAAGCGAATCAAGATGATTCACTGGGGTCATCAACGCTCACCAAGCTCATCAAGATAATCACAAACTCCGAATACTTTGCTCAGAAGATGACAGAATGGGGTGAAGACACATTCTTCTTAGAATTATGGCAGCACTTCACAAAGCTGTCATCATCACAAGACAAAGAAGAAGACGCGTTCGACAAGACTCTTTTCTCTGAACTTGCAACCATGTTCACAAAATTAGCTGAACGCGCACAGAGCATTTTGGTAAGCCATAGTACATCTTCCATAATGCTCTCTTTCAACGATTATCTCAAATCTCAATTGTGGAACGTCGACATGCAGGCTGGCAAAGATGATTATAATCAGGATCTGGCGAAATCTTATAGTATCATGAAACATCATTTGAGCGTGATAGACGAGCAGCTCATAGTGAATTCGAGAGTGTTCACTAAACGGTTAATCAAACGCATCTCGGAGACTTTGATGGGATCAATTAAGGATAGTATATTTGAAATGCACCAGCAGTTCTCACAGAGTTCGAGTCAGCATTTACTCAATATAGTGCTGCAATTCACGAGACTTAACACTCCTCAGCTACACCTCACGTTCGCGGCTTTCATACCACTCATTGATCGACTCGTCCTGCTTAGCTTGCCGTCGAAGGCTCTCGATGAGGAGTTCAAGGATAGAGTACTGTCGAAAGCGATGCAGTACGCTTGGGAGGATGATGCTACTCATTACGATAGATGGTGTCGTCACGTGCAACTCAATGACTTGTCACTCGTTGGATGCGTTGGCGATTTCGATAAGAGACCGTTCACCGTTGGGCATGTTGAGGCGCAGGGTATCCTGAGGAAGAGAGTCGAGTGCTGGAGGTGACAGTCTTGTGACAGTCTTGTACCAGTAGAATTGCATTGTTATATTTCGTCATTGGTCTGTGTGCACGAGAGTGTGATTAGAGGAGTGTTTAAAGGCGTGTTCTGTAATAGATATAAATCAGACTCATTCTCGCTTCCACAACTTATCACTTCCCACCATTGCCTCTCTTCCCAACCGACCACCACGACGTCCATCCATCAGCAATGTCAAAGGGAGACTTAGAAGGGCTATTTCCGCTCACGAAGCCTCTGCCCCTACCCTCAAATAATCCCCTACTCGCCAAAACCATCGATCTGCAATTCGAAGAAGAGTTATCACGGAATCCAACCAACATACGAATCTGGTTCAGCTACATAGACGTAGTAAATTCCAAGCTTGAATTCCTGCCATCGTTAGAGGAGGATGAGAGTGTCGATACTGCTACCAAGGAATTACTAGGACCGTTAGCGACTCCAGATAGACGTATCATCTACCAGACGCTAACCAGCATATATGAGAGAGCGCTTGGTATTTTTCCATTCAATTATCGTCTCTGGTTCGCGTACTTGCTCATGCGGATCTCATTCCTCACTGGCACCATCACCCACGACGAAATCAACCAGCTGAGAAGCAACAGAAGAAGACACGTGAAGGGACAGCCTCTCATCGATTTGGAGAAGGGAGATGAGAGAATACAGTGGAAGGAGATCTCAGAAGCTCAGTACTTGGATGGCTTGATTGGGGACTCTGAGTGGAAGGCCACTGCAGCTGTTTTCGAGAGGTGTCTATCGTGGTTGCCGAATGTAGGTGGTCGCGAAAATGCGAAATGTTGTTTAACACCGCCTAATAGATGCCGCGTGTCTGGCTACTCTACCTCTCCCTACTCAGCAATCCAGCGTGTCCACCACGCCTGGCGCACACACACACCAGACGTACCTTCGACAGAGCATTGCGTACACTCCCACCATCCCTCCATGTCCGTATCTGGCCCGCATACTTGAATTGGGCAAAGAGCATCGGCGGTCATTGCTTGACGATAGTTTGGAGAAGGTACTTAGCAGTCGATCCATATCCCATCGAAAGCTATATCCAGCTCTTGCTTGACGGAGACAACGCCTCTAAGAGAGCTCTCGAAGCTTGCAAGTTATTGCTTAAGCTGTCAAGATTGTCGCGCGAGAATCATTACGTCTCTCCTAAAGGTAAAAGCCCTTATATGCTTCTCAACGATTGGTTGGAAGTGTGTTCAGAGTACGCAGATACTATCGGCGTAGACGTCGAAGATGCTACCGCTCTCAAACCTGTACAAGTGGGAGGAAGGCACAGTGAATTGGACAAAACTACACAGAGCATCTCTGATAAAGCCGATGAACAACAGCAGTCTACTACCATTGACTCAAACATTGATGCAGATATCGATCCCTCAAGTGATAGGAAACTCGACGTTGACTCACTCGTACGCAAGGATGGTTTGTCTATATATAAAGACCAAGCTGGTAGGTTGTGGACTGGTTTGGCTACGTACTGGATACGTCGTGGAGAGTTCGATAAGGCGAGAGAGGTATTTGAGACTGCTATCAAATCTGTGGTCACAGTCAGAGATTTCACTCAAGTGTTCGATGCTTATGCTGAATTCAACGAGCAGTTGGTCACTTCTCTCATGGATGCTTTGGCAGATATCGACGACGAAGATAAGAAGGATCTCGAAGAGGATCTCGATAACAACATGCAAGCATTCGAAGGTCTGATGGATAGAAGACCTTTCTTAGTAAACGATGTCATGCTCCGTCGTAACCCTAACGATGTCAATGAGTGGCAGAAGAGAGTTGCACTGTTTGGTGACGATGATGAGAAGATCGTACAAACTTACACTGATGCTATTACCATCATTAAACCAAAACAAGCAGTTGGATTCGGTGATCTGTATGCAAACTTCGCAAAATACTACGAAGATAAAGGCGATCTCGACAGCTGTCGTCAGATATTCGAGAAAGCAGTCACAGTCAATTATCGACGTGTTGATGAGTTGGCTGAGATCTACATCCAGTGGTCAGAGATGGAATTGAGACATGACAATTTCGATGAAGCTGTCAAGGTGATGGAGAGGGGTACAGTGACACCCAAGAACACTAAGGTAGACTACTACGATGAGAGTCTGGCACCACAGAAACGTCTTTTCAAATCATTGAAAGTCTGGTCGTTCTATGTCGATATCATGGAGAGTATCGCTTCCGTTGATGCCACTAAAGCTGTCTACGATAAGATTTTAGACCTCAAAATTGCAAATGCTCAGATTATCATCAATTACGCTCTCTTCTTGGAAGAGAATGATTACTTTGATGATAGTTTCAAAGTATACGAGAGAGGCGTCGACGCTTTCACATACCCTGTTGCATTCGAGTTGTGGAATGTCTACTTGTCTAAATTCTTGAAACGCTACGGTGGTTCGAAGTTGGAATTGGCACGCGATCTCTTCGAGCAAGCTATCGAAGGCATTCCTAGCAAGTTTGCTAAACCCATCTTCCTCATGTACGGTAAGCTAGAGGAGGAGTTTGGATTAGCGAAGAGGGCAATCAGGGTGTATGAGCGTGCTACACAGGCAGTATCTGAAAAGGACAAGTTTGAGGTGCGTTGTGAGTATTTATAAAGATTCGCGACTCACAAGACGCTCTACAGATGTACAAAATACTCATCGCAAAGGTAGCTATGAACTTTGGTCTCGCAGCGACGCGTCCAGTGTACGAGAAGAGTCTGGAGGAGCTGCCGGACAAGGCTGCTATTGTAATGGGAACGCGTTTCGCTAATTTGGAGAGAAAGCTTGGTGAAATTGATAGAGCTAGATCTATCTACGCTCACACATCTCAATTCTGTGATCCAAGAATACAGAAAGAGTTCTGGAGCGAGTGGAATCAATTCGAGATCGACCACGGCAGTGAAGATACTTTCAGAGAGTTCTTGCGTATACGCAGATCAGTGCAGGCATCGTTCAATACGGAAGCGCACTACTTGGCGGCACAGTCATTGCATAGTAACAACGCAGACAAGACGGGCGATGGCGAAGTCAATGAAGCTGAGGAGGTCGTCGCTGCTAATGATCCTATGGCGAATGTGGAAAGGAATATTCCCGGTTTCGTCAAGGGTAGAGTGCAAGAGAAGGTTGCTGATGGTGATAACGAGGACGACGGCGAAGCAGCTGCAGACGCTCCTAATCAGGATGAAATAGCTATCGATGAAGATGACATGTAATAGTTTTGAATATAAATTATAATTTTATCGCGATTTAAGAAGTTTTGAACATCTTCTTCTCTTGCTTCTCTACGATGATGAGTTAGAATGAGATGTCTGGAGGGGCTGTGAACGCGTCTACTAGCCATCTCAAACTCGTTTTCTACAGCAAAGAACACAACATGATGAGATAAACAAGCATATTAGAGTCAAGCCTTGAAGCCTGCTTCTTCCCCTGTGTGGGTGATGCGGGCATGAAACTAGTGCGTCCGCTTGATGGACTCTGAAATGTGTTTTTGTTGCTGGAGAATTTATTTTGTAGAATGTTTGGAATGAAATTGTTATTTAGATTTATTTGATAGCTTGATCTGATGCTCTCACCTATTCATCTCGCTGCGTTTACTTCTGGCGCTGTCATCGGCGCAGGAAGCGCTTACTATTATGGCAATAGAAAGGGTGTTGATAGCGTGCAAGTACCTGCACCGTCTACCGCTCCATCTCCCTCTCCGATTCCTTCCACTACAAATTCCATCCACAGTCCTCAGGATGTCATCAGAATGGGTTTCCCAGGTGTGTAGGAGGTGTAGTCATGGTACAGTAATCTCATACTCTCTTCAAAGGTCCCATCTCTGATCTCCTTCGTCGCGAGGCATACATCACTTCGTACGATAGAACGAGAAGACATCCAGCGTGGGTGAGTGGAGTGACCACTCGATTACATCTTCCCCTTACTTGCAATAGACAGCACAACACTTAACCGCTCAATCACTCCAGCGCGATACTTCAGCGCCTAACTCAGACAGGAAGAATAGTCATTTCATAGAAGACGTTTCGATACCGGAGAAGTTCAGAGCAAGATTAGCTACATATTTCCGGAGTGGATATGACAGAGGACACATGGTTCCAGCAGCAGATGCGAAATCATCGCAGAATGCCATGGATCAGACTTTCTATCTCACTAACATAGCTCCTCAAGTTGGACCTGGATTCAACCGAGAGTACTGGGCTTACTTTGAGACGTTCTGTCGTAACCTCACAAAGGAGTTCAGACACGTCTATGTCTTCACTTTGCCGTTGTACCTGCCAACAAAGGATCTCGATGGCAAGTATAGAGTCAAATATGAAGTATTAGGCGATCCTTTCTCTGATATTCCTACGATAAGTGTTCCTACGCACTTTGGCAAGGTCATCATGGGTAGTAGGGATGATAAACATAAGGACCTCTCTCTAGCTGCATTCGTTCTACCAAACCAAGCTATTCCGGAACAAGTACCGCTTACTGCATTCTTGCAAAACGTAGACAAGGTTGAAAGAGACGCAGGCTTGCTCCTCTTCAATGACCAGATCAAGTCTTCAGCTAAGCAGTTGTGCAGCCAGGTCAAGTGCGAGGCTGTTATACGCAAGTTTGACCAATTTGGTAAACAGATTGGGAGTGGGAATAAGTAAAGTATAAGATAAGTACATGTGTTGCTAAGCTAAGCTAATAAATTAATCAATTACTCTTGTGCTGGGTCTTGTGTGTCATTTGTGTCTTGCGTTTCTTGCTCTGATTTCACAGGCGCGTCAGTCTCCTCCTTCACTTGCTCAGCCTCTTCCTTGACGTTGTCTTGAGTTGTCTTGGACTTGCGTGCACCTCTTGAGCGTTTCTTTGGTGGTTCTTCAGTAGGTGCAGGAATCTTTTCAGCAATTTCAGTCAAGAAATCGAATTGCTCGGTCTCGTTAATTGATTGTTTGAGATGCTGCGCTGTCATTTTCTTTGCGCCCTTCTGTTGAGTTACTTTGATAGTCTCGTCTACGAGTGCTTGCATGAATAATTCTAGTGCTTTAGCTGTGAGTGGATTGTGAGTGATTATCCCTCTATCAAAACCTCTTCAACTAACAAATTAATACTGGCGTCGCTTGTGCTACTTTACCAACTTCGTCATCCATCTGCATTATTTTCTTGATACGGGCTACAGGGAATTTGGTATTCTTCTGCTTCTTAAGTGAAGCGTGTGTTTGCGCCTGCGTTGGCTGTGGCTGCTGTGGCTGCTGTGGCTGTTCTGCCATTTTATACGTATTCGTACTTGACGATGTCGGTTCAACCGCAACTTTCACGATAAGAGGGACTGAAAAACAAAATTAATGGCATTCATAGATACGAAGAGAAGGAAGTATAATGTTACAGGTGAGTGTAATATTCTAGCGCTAGTCATGGCGTATAACCTTGCTTTAGATCAGCAGCTACGGATAAAGAGATTGAGGAGGAAGCAACAGCAGCAACAGCAGCAACAACAGCAATCATCATCACCACAGCCAGATAATATCAACCTCGTTGGCTTACAGAATTGCTCTGTTTGTAGACGCAACTTCAACTTCAAATTGAGCGGTTTATCTGGCAACATTTGCGAATTGTTGGTGGTATATTGAGCATTTGAATACTTTCTAACACTTCATAGATGCCACTCTCCTGCCTGTATCATCTGCTCACGCAGCTGCAATGGCATATTCCACTCTCACACACCAACCACCCAAACCACGCGCAAGAGAAGCGTCAACGAAGATACCAACAAGCCAGTCATTCCAGGCTGCGCTAGAGTTATTTGCAAGAATTGTATTATTGAGGAGTGAGTTCAACGCTTTCTTATTTACACTTTCACCAGCTAACAAACGAATTCAAGCGACACCAATCAAATGTGTATAGATTGTTATAATCATTAGTATTCCACTAGCATGTCTTTTATTGTATTTCTAATGAATAAAATTTGCATCATTTTTGCCTCTTTTTGACAACTCTTAATCGTCTTCTCGGTTGAGATAATTAGAATTTAGATTACGATAGCGTAAAAAGTGCAAATGAAGGGCGGTGATTGTCAAGATAATAAATCCATGACGTATGATTCTGATAGTCCATCCACTTCAACCCATTCAACAAACTCAACGAAATCCAGTAATCTGATACCGGTAGAAAGTCTGCCATTTGAACGAATAGCCAATGTGACAGAACAGACGTGCTTAGATGATAATAATGAGCCATACTTGTGTAAGTGTGGTGTTCTTTTGCATCAATTCCCCTCTCATACACTCTTCTCATTCAGTCGACGCTTGGATTGTGAACCTCACTTCACCAGTACAGACGCGCGATCTTATACGATTCAGCACGCATCATAGACTCGAGGATAAGAAATGCGAGCGCACGAAGCACTTGCGAAGGATACGCAAAGCGTTTCCATACGATAAAGTTGATTGTGGACCTAACACCGATACCAGCAATTTGGCTGGACTCGATTATTGCATTAGCGTGCTTCTCGCAGAAGCTACACCGGAACTCACGAAAGAGAGAGTGAGAGAGTTGTTAGCAAAAACTAGCACTCAAGTAAAGGACCTTGATCCATACATTCTTCGCGTTCCTTCCAGAAGAGCTACAACGCCTGAGGAGTACACGGCATGTCAAAAGTATTGGCCTGTTAGTTTCACCCCTAAAGCTCAATTCGTCAATGGTTTCACTTACGATTACTGGGATTCTCGCAAATTGGACTGGGTAATGAACGGTTTAGACACCGCTAAAGCTCTAGCTATGGAAGCTAAAGAGAGGGGTGAATTACCAATAGCTGCCCATGTCTCGTCACCGCCATTAGATATACCAATTCCACCAGGCTACCCTCCTCCAACTCCCAACATGACTGCACTAGGCTACGATACTAGATGTAGCTCTGGTAATCCCCTCAATCACGCCATTTTCAATTGCGTTCGTAAAGTCGGTGAATTGAGATACAAAGCGGATGCAGAGACCACAACTATGAATGGCTCTGGCTCTAATGTCGATAAGAGGGATAGTGAGGTCAGTGATAGCAACAATTCTTCCACCACCTCATCCTCATCTTCCACTACTATCCAACCAACTCTGTCTGGTATCAACGCTTGCCAGAATGGTGCAGAATACCTCTGTACGTCTCTCACGCTGTTCGCGACACATGAACCGTGCATGATGTGCGCTATGGCTCTCGTACATTCACGCGTCCGTGATATTTACTACCTCAGGAAATCGAAATCATCAGGCGGATGCGGATCCGTGTATAGCGTTCACGAGATGCAAAATCTTAATCATCACTTTGAAGCCTGGTCATTAGATCAGCATCATCCTCTATGCAGCGGATTAGAAATTGATGATGATATCAGTCCGTGAAGTGAATCAACTTTTTGAAAAAGTGCGAAATAGAAATTTAACTAACTTTTATCTTGTTTCACTACACTATTCCATTTCTTAGCTCGTGTACACATGTAATTCTACTGTCGACTCGTCCAGCATACACAGCATACACATACATATATAAATTTGCATTGAAATATTGAAATATTGAAATGTTGAAATGGACATAGTGATACATGTACATGAGCATATACAAAACATGATAGAAACTAAAGAGAAACTCATCTGTATGCGTCAGCTGCAGAAGAGTACATTCCAGGTTTGTAGACGAATTCAGGTTCTGGCATTTGAGGGTGACTGAAAGGATCTCTGCTGTCATTATGCGTATCCTCCATAGACACTTTATCGTAAGGGTTACCAGGTTCAGGTTCGAATGGGTTAACAGCTCTGCCACCAGTGAGAGGAGCAGCGCTCTCGTCGTATGTCCTACTCGAGGCGGTTGAGTTGTATGTCTCCTTATTGTAGCCATAGCCTCCAGCGCTGGCCTCATCATCTGCGTCCACATCTGGAGCAGTGAATGGTGGATCTCTGACACCGCTCTTTCTGCCCTTCTTTATAAGTGTCTTGTTGTTTAACGTAATTTCTACTATGGAACCAATCCAAGAGAAGAAAACAACCCAGAATAAAATAGACGCTGCTTTCTTGGTTCCGCAGAACACGGGTAGAGCATCTTTGAAGTCATCGCCCTTGCCTTCGTTTGGATCGTCGTCGGGATTCTTGCATCCGGGTGTGGTGAACGCTGACCCGGTGGTGATTGCGGCGAGAAGCAGCGATATGAGTGCGCCTGCACCGTTAAGGACCCATGCGGATCTGCGTTCTTTGAGGAAGAGGTCTGCGTTCTGTTACGCGTTAGAGAGGAATATACGACGCGTGCGCGTACTCACCTTAAGCAAACCTTTTTTGATGTAGAGCATGGGTATAGTGAAGAGAACGGTTGCTAGTATGAGGAGGAGTAGACTGGCTGCCAATGATAATCCAGATAAGCCAGAAGGACCAACATCCCATTTGGCTTGGAAACCAGCAGTGGCTGCCCAGACTATAAGACAGAGAAGACTGGTAGCCATTTGGCAAGATCTTATTATTATCGTGATCACTGACATTTTGGTATCCTTTAAAGGAAGTTTGAGCGTGTAAGGGAGAATATCATTCAACTCACGCTAATTGACGCAATAGGAATTTCTTGATAGACGTCCTCTTTGGCCACGCCGGTGCCATCGGTCATGAGGACCTCGTTGGGTGATGGCTCCTTCTGTAGCTTGGGATTTGGTGTGAAGAGGTGTTTCAGTCGCAGTTTGTATCCTTGGAGCATTTCTATACAAGGAAGGAGGTTAGTTGGGGTGTAAAACGCGTCTTATTCCTTCACCCACTTTAATCGTTCGTTCGTCGCGTGAATTTCGTTGATTTCGTTCGTTATCGTTTTCAATCAAGTTGAATCAAGACGCGTCGCGGTGTATGCAGTATGCTCCAACGCAGCAATTTTGAAAGAAATCGAAATAAATACACAATAATACATGATAAATCCGTTAATAAGAACTCTATATGCCATCTCTATTGTCCCATTTAGCCTCCCAGATGGGTATTGGGTGAGTCGAGTCGGGGGTGTTGACCAAGCAGTCAGAGTGTGGTGGCGGGACAGAAGCGGGGTTAGGATGCGTGGACATGGCTAGATGAAGTCTCTGTATGAGTCTATCCCTGGTTTCAAATTGCTGATTGAGATGGGATATGGCTGGGATGGGATGGGATTAGTGGGGGTTATTTTCCTTACAAAAGATACGATACTCACTGCTCGTTAATATTTCCAGCTCAGATACCGCACCGCTTCTGATCATCTCCTCTTGCCTACTCTCGCTCGCTTCCGGATCCCCATCTCCGTCTCCATCCTCCAAACGATGCTCACTGATCCCCTGTAGCGGCAATCTCCCTCTACCGCGCTTATTCCGATTCTGGAGCAGCCTCTCCGCTATTGCTGGCACCGCAAGCGACAGTCTCTCGAATCCGAGGCGTATCTCGTTCCTCCTCTTCTTCTCGCTCCGTATGTGCCGCGCTTTCTTGTGCTCTTTGGCACTGAGGCTGCGTGTGCTGCTGCTGGTGCTGACAGATGATTGCTGCTGCTCATGCTCCTCTCCTGCGCCATTCATGTCGTCGTGGTTGAATGATTTCAAGAATGATTGTGCTTTATCTGGGTTATCTCCCGACTTTCATCACTTTAACAAATTGAGATGGTATGGAATATCTCCTTATTGCTCTAGTACCCCTCTTACACACTCCAGCTTATTTTCTCGGTCTTCAAAACACTCACTGAGCAAACGGTGACCGGTGAGCGTTGGTTTCTTTGTGAGCGAGCACCCAACTAACCCAGCGATCTCAGTCGAGTTGAAGAACGATCTCTGCCTCATCGGCACACTCAAATCCGTAGACCAATTCCTCAACATCAAGCTCGATAACGTCAAAGTGCTCGATCAGCAGAGGTATCCTCATATGGTGGGTGATGTAGCAGCCTCTTAACACACCCTCTAACCACTCCCCAGATGGCCATCAAGAACACCTTCATCAGAGGCTCTGTCGTCAGATACGTCCAACTCCCATCTGAATCCGTAGACACCCAGCTACTCCAAGATGCTACACGCAGAGAATCTACACGCACATAAACCCATTACTATCATCACTGAAATTGTATTTATGCATAATTTAATCTTTTTATATTATAAATATCATCTACGAAAGCTCTACAGACATTCTGATACCCATACACGCGAGCTCTGACGCCAGATATCTAAGCACGTAAGGCACAGCCACGACGTCCATATTACCACCCTTGCCCATGTTAAGATCCTTAGATAATGGCAGTATGATGTCGCTTCTCCTCTGTACTTGTGTCGCTTCTCCATCCAACTCCCCGTTATCTTGCTCCAATTGCGCTTGACGACACACACGACAGTACTCGCCAGTAGGGCCTTGTGGGAGTTGCGACGCCTTTGGATCTCTCTCGTCCGTGTACCCGAGCGAGATAAGACTGCCACAATCTCTGCACACCCATGCCGTTGAGTAGTCCGAGCAGTTCATCAGTCTGTCCTGTAACAGGAACGATGTACCGTGTGCAATCAGTGCATCTCTCTCCATCTCACCCAATCTGATACCACCATGACGCTTTCTACCCTGTTCCAACCACGTCAGCAAACGAGCGAATGCAATCAAACACCACCACTCACCTTGATCGGTTGACGCGTCAACTGATCAACAGGACCGAGCGTCCTGACTTGGTACTTATCGTTAACCATGTGTCTCAATCTCTGGTAATAGACGCATCCGAGGTAGATATCAGCTGGGAATTCTTCGCCCGTGACACCCGAGTACATTGGTTCATTACCGTGGTAGTTATATCCCGCAGCTTTGAGCTGCTCGCCGAAGTACTCAACGGGAGTGTCATTTTCGTTGAAATTGAATGGCGTACCATCCTGAGCCAACCCATGTAATGCTCCAGCCTTACCAGCGATAGACTCTACGAACATACCGATAGTCATTCTAGATGGGAAAGCGTGTGGATTGATAATGACATCAGGTTGAAGACCAGATTCCGAGAATGGCAGATCAATCTTTTTCCATCTCTGCGACATGACACCCTTTTGACCGTGTCTAGAACTGAACTTGTCACCGACGACTGGTGATCTCGGTATACGGATCTTGAAATGAATCTTCTGAAGCTCCGTGTCACCTCCGTCCGAACCGAGCAGACGGATCTCATCAATATACGCCTCTTCGTCACCCTTGTATTTCTCAACCATGGTGCGACCCGTCGTCTCATCGATATATGCGCAAATTGGATCTCCAGATGTAACCTTGACACCGCATGGCACTATTCCATCTTCATCTAACGCCTCCCGCCATTCACGCTTCGCGTCGACGCCCAACCCGAAATGCAGACTTGGGGTCGATCTCGACTTGTTCGCTCCGCGCATCTCGCGCAGATCGACAATCTGGGATTTGTAAACTGTACCATAACCGAATCCTCTTTCGTGGGCGGACTTGTTGATGATCATCGCATCCTCCATGTCGTAACCTGTGTATGACAGAACAGCGACGATAGCGTTAGCGCCTTGAGGGAAATTGTCCATACCGTATGTGTTGTGCAGGTTTGGTCTGACTATCGGTGTCTGACCGTTCTGGATCCTGTACAGCTTGTTGTCCGTTCTCCTCATTATTGCCGTCGAGGGTGTACCCATAGTCTGCTTGGCCATCTGACACTGGTACATGTTTCTAGGCGATTGGTTGAAATCTGAGAATGGTGTCATGTTGGCTACGACGGAGAGGACATTAGTTGGAGTGTATTCGACGTGTGTGGATATTCCTTTCTCAATTTCCTTTGGAACACACGCGACATCCATATAGACCTGTTCGAATGAACCCAGGTGATCTAATTTACCATTTGCGAGGTACTTGACTGGTCTCATCATCCTCGCTCTCGATGTGAAGAGGTAGAGACCTGGATACTGACCACCTTTGGATGACGGAACCAAACCAATCTCCATGTTCAATGGCACACCATGCAGACCCTCCGTCTTCCAGATACGGAGAGCCTCAGCCATGTACTTGACGTCGGAGGTGTTGGCCCATCCAATCACTCTACCATCCAGGTGTATCGCGACGTGTGTCCTCCTGTCCACAGTGTTGATAAATGGTTGAATCATGCCTAGACCTGAGAGCAGAGCTGGCAATTTGGATGCGCTGTCTTCGAGGTTCTCTGTGGTGACTTTGCAGGATCTCGAAAGGTGGTTGAGAAGACCGCATGGCGCACCATCGGGCGTGTGTACTGGACACAGGAAACCCCACGCTTCAGGCAGGAGCTTACGAACGGCGGTGGTCTTGAGTTCGGCGAAGAAAGCACCTCTGTGAATGCACCTGAAGTGACTGAGGTATCTATAGAAGTTGAGCTTCTCAGCCATGATGGTGAAACCAGTCGCTTGTTGCAGATCGAGTCCAGAAGGTGAAACGAGATTACCGGTAGCCAAGAAGTAATTCAGTTTCTGACCGATGTCGAAGTTAGTTCTTTGTATGACTTTGTTGACATATTTATCATCTCCGATGTTGGCTGAGCTGATTTGTCGTCTGAGATCTTGTCTAATTTGAGCAGACGCGGCTATCAAGCATTCGTCGAGCTTCTCTTTGATGATTTGTCCATATAAGAAACCTGGCATGAGGACTTCGTGCAATTGAGGAGAATCAGGGTTGTCTGCGCAGCTCTCGCCACTGACGAGTGAATAGAGCTTCTGGAGCATGAACAGCAGCATTCTGTACTTGTCCTCAGGGGATTGGAGATGTACGAGGATGCATCTTTCAATGAGATGCTGACCGACTTGAATATCAGACCAGTCCTCAGGACAGCCGAGGACGACTCTGAATTTGGAGCCGAGGTAGAACAGACACTGTTCCTTGGTGTACAATTTGAATGGCTTGAATCCTCTAAGCAGCAATTCGACACGATCAGTAAGGAAAGTGTTATCGTAGTCCTTCTGTATGATGCCTTCAAAGATGTCTCTATCGGAGGCTGAGGAGAGCGCTTTGAGGACCATGATGACAGGAATCATGTACTCGTTCTTCCTCCAAGCGAATCTGAGTGTAGCGCCGCCGTTGCTGAGATAGTGCATGGTGTTGGTAGTCGAAGTCTGATCTGGTCTAACGCAACGTATCTGTACACCAAATTCAGTGTACGTTGGACCTCTGTTAGCGAAACTAGGTCTAATAATGGAAGTTACGTAATGTCTTCTCGGTACGACTAGTAATCTCATCAATTTCTCATTACCGTTAATGATGAAGTATCCTCCCATTTCATCAGACTCTTCATGCTTGGCTACGAGTTCTGCTGACGACATCTTCTGCAAGTTGCACCTCTCTGATCTGACCATGACGGGGACAGAGCCGCACTCTCTAATGAACTCTGACTCGATCTCGCCGTTCACTTTCACCTGAATCTTGACGCTCATTCGCGATTTGTACGTCGATAGTCTTTCTCTCGCCTGGAGTGTGTGGTTGAGTGATGAAGATTTTTAGCAGCAAAAGAGGCCACTCACCTCGAAGGGGAAGATACGTCTGTCTATAGAGTTCTTGTCCTTGTCGAGCACCATAGGCTTAGCGATGTTGAGTTGCTTGTAGGTGACTGTAAGCGAAGAGAGAAGATCAGAGGTGGGTATAGAGCGGAGAAGACAGGCAACGCACGCTCCAGTCTTTGCTTATCGTCGATGATGACTCTGGATGGGATATCCCTCAGCGCCTTATCGAGCAATCCCTCACCGCCGTTCGAGTCCTTGAAAAGCATATTGAAGCTGTCTACATGTGGCTTGACGAGCTCCTGGAGAATTGGGTAATTGTTACCCTTCTGCGAGGGATTAACGAATGTTTTCTCCCTCTGCACCGTATTGAACGACATTGTGGTTCGAGTGCAAGAAAACGGGGAAAAGAATCTTCTACCTCGACATTGATGAGGATAGCAATTTTACATCCAGATTTGGGTATTGGTGGGTGTCATTACGGTGTATAAATTCCCTCCTTATTTAATATTCTGTAGGCGGCGCAGAGAGATTGATCGTCGATGCTGCGTTGAGCTTACAGACGCGAGGACACACGGTAGACATATTCACCAGCCACCACGATCCCAGCCACGCCTTCAATGAGACCAAGGATGGTACACTCAGAGTCCACGTCCTCGGCGCGTGCTTTCCGCGCTCCATCTGCGGTTATCTCCATATCATATCAGCCATTATAAGGCAGATACACTTAGCTGTACTCCTCACTATCTCCATTCTTCTCTCTTCTCTCTTCTCCCCCAACCTCGCTTTCACAGCGTGGCACAAACCAACGCAGAGATACGATGTCATCCTCGTCGATCAACTCTCGGCCGCAATCCCATTACTCAGACTATGGCTCAACATCCCCGTCGTCTTCTATTGCCATTTCCCTGATAAACTTCTCGCAAGCGGTGAGATTGCACCCGTCAGCGGTGACGGTATGACAGTGTATCCAGCACATATGTCCCGCCTCAAACAACTCTACCGCATACCCATAGATACCTTTGAAGAGTTCTCGACTGGTGATTCTGATGCCCTGATCGCTAACTCAAAATTCACGAGCAACGTGATCAAGAACACATTTACGACAATCAAGCAATCACCAGTGGTGATATATCCATCAGTAGACACCAGCGACCTCACATCCACATCTGTCGATCTCAACAACACCAGACTCTTTCTCTCTATTAACAGATTCGAGCCTAAGAAGAACGTGACTCTGGCTATCGAAGCATACGCGAAGCTTGTGGAGGGTATGAGTGCTTATGACAAAAGTACTCTATCACTAGTCCTAGCTGGTGGTTATGACGCTCGGTTGCCTTCTAATGTCGACTGTGTAAGGAATTTGGAACGAGTATGCAGACTCAATTCTCTCAAATACAAATTCATAGAGGACACTACATCGATAACTTCGAATGATGATATCGACGTATATTTCATGCTTAACATTTCCACTAAAACGAAGAAGACGCTACTCAACTCCACTTCCACACTCGCATTGCTGTACACGCCCACGAATGAGCATTTCGGTATTGTACCAATAGAGGCGATGGCATGTGGCAAGATTGTCATGGCTACCAATACAGGTGGACCAGTTGAGTCAATCAAGGATGGCGAGACTGGTTACTTGATTCCATCAGATCCGTTGAAATGGTCACAGAGAATGAAAGTACTGCTTCTCCCATCTGATCATCACAAGAGCGCGGCTCTGTGCAAGAGTAGAGTTGACGAACTCTTTACTCTTAAGAAGGCAGGTGAGAAATTTGAACAGGTGCTAGCAGACGCTGTCAGTAATGGTCTCGGCAATCGTCGCGAAAGAGGAGCATTACTGCAAGGAAGCGTGATGCTTTTTGTTGTTACTGCATTCACTGTGGTTCTGATTGCCGTGATCTAGTAGTATCTATGATATAACAATTTCCACATTTCCACAATTCCACTCCCACATCGCTGCTGTGTATACTAATCTGAACAATATGTACATAATGCTACAACATAGATACAAGAAATGCTGTGTGTCGAGTGAGGAGTGTTGACAGAGAGAGAAGATGATCTGGAACATGCTAGCGTGATATAAGACTTTCGAACTTGACATCATCAGTCCAGATTAAGCAGCAGGGTGAACATAGCAGCGGCGCCGAGACCTACGCCGAGCACGCCACCAACGACGCCCGCGGTGAGTTTTCCATTAGCATTCGAAGACGACTTAGAAGCTGCGTTATCAGAAGAAGAAGAAGAAGAAGAAGCTTTAGCAACTTTAGTTCTCTTGAGTTTATTCTTTCTCGCATTTGTCAAATGGAATGCCTTCTTGCGTTTCGTGAGCATAGCTCTCCTGATCAGCATCTCGTTCTTGAAAGACTGCGCTCCGAGCTTATTGAGTTGACAATCGTATTTAGCTATAGCTGAGGAGAGCTTCAAGTCGACTTTATCGTCAATCTTTGTGTCCAATCTCGCGTCGATCGCACTATCAATCAGACCGATGACGTTGTTGAACTGAGCTGGAACCATAGCGGTGTTGAGAGGAGGTGCCGCCGCAGTATCATTGTTATTAGAGGCGCGGTGTATGGCTGCCAAGATTGCCTTCTTGCGCTTCTGGACTGCTTGATCATCAAGTTTCGGCACGCGTTGAGTAGGTGATTCGACGATCTGCTCTCTGTGCAAAGGCTCTGCATCTTCGACCGTCTTATCAGCGTCTTCGTCGCCGTCATTCACGTCTCTGAGTTCACCCTTGTTGTCGATGTAGTGCTCGTTATCGTCAACGAAGCTGTTGATGAGGTCGGTGAGATCTTCCCTCTTCTGCTCTTGTTCGGTGACGTGATTGTGAGGTTTAGGCTCATCAGACAGCTCAGCATCATCACCTCCATCACCTCCATCAGCCTCTTCGAAAGCGTTGTCGTCGTCAACGTCAACGTCAACGTCGATACGATCCTCGTCACTGACATCATAATCTGGGGAGAATCCCAAGCCAAAGCCCGGACGTTTATGAGCATCGTTCTTTTCAATCTCGATATTGAGGTAAACAGGCGTATGGATTCTGCTACCAGCTCTGAGATGCTTGCCGAGCACGAGTCTCATGCCGTCCCTCAGCTCGAATGGCTGGTTAGGGGTGAGTGGGGTGCAAGTGTTGAAAGCGTCTCTGTAGATGATAGATGAGCCATTGCAGCTTCCTAGATCTTTGTACCAAGTCTTATCTCCTGTGATCTGCCCCTATCATTCAGCATGCATGACGATACACTGACTATCCCACTCACCCAGATCTCGCCGTGCCTCTTGGAGATGGTCCTAGATTTGAATTGGTCACGACCTAGCATTATGCCCTCAGTTACTGCGATTACGTCGCCATTCTCTTTGATTAGCTTCATCGTCGTTCACTTGCAAGAGTGTAGAGCATTGAGTTGGGTATTTGTGTATGATACTTGAAAGAGAGACAATTACTACTTTACAAGCCCCTCTCAACCATCGAATCGACTCCTTAATCACGTAGATAGCGGCCAAGTTGAAAAATTTCTCAGCCTACACGACCACCACAAACAGCCGTTAAAAGCTAGTACATAGCAAGTCTCATTACGATAGATATCACCCCCACACGCTGCTTTCTAGTAGAGAAAGAAATTGTATTCAAATTATTTTCAGGCTTTACATTCGATTAGAGGTGGAGCTCGTCAGCGTATGGCAGATCGCGACCACCGACGGTGACGAGGGTGACCTTGTTCTTGAGAAGCTCAGCAGCAGCCTGTGTGAGGGGGTTAGTGAGAAGGGTTGAAAATGGATCAATACTTTGCAACACATACCTGTTGAACAGACGATGTAGACACAGCGTCGTACTCGCCAAGAACTTGATCGAGGGACTTAAGGTTGTTGTTGATCAAGCCATTTCCGTTGAGCTGTTTCCAACCTTGAGCCGAGTCAGCGTAGAGGGTGTAGTTGAATTTAGATTTAGCGATAGCTGCAGCGAGTTTGTCAGACTCAACGCCCTTATCAGCTACAGCCTTGAGAGCAGCGACAGCCTTTTGGGACGCGCTCTTAACGTTTTGATCAGTGTTTGATTCGACGGTGAAACCAAAGAGGTTGGCATCCGAGTACTCAAAGTTGAGAGCCTTGACGTCACCTTCGTCGATGGCAGACAACGGCGATGTACCTCTCGACCACTTGATGTTGGAGGATTGACCGCCGAGGAATTCAGCCAATACGGAGTGAGCAGCTGAAGGTTGAGTGGTACCCCAAGCGATGAAAGCTGTAGGGTTAGCGTGACCATCGTGTGCCAAGTTGAAGCGTTGTTCACCGCCAAAGTAGTGTGATTTGTCTGAGGAGACTTGACCGGTGGTGGTCAAGCCAGAGAAGTAGGATGAGAGGGTGGAGGAGACGTCAGATTGACCAGTGGAGAGGAAAGCGACGTTGTCAGCAGAGTACACTTTGCTGGCGAACTTCTTTACGTCCTGCAAGTCGACTGGGTTCTCTGACGCGCTGAAGAGGGAGTTACCGAGACCTCTCCTGAAAGCGATAGTGTGAGCGGTGTCGATGGCTTGGATGAGAGGGTTGTGCTGTGCGGCGTTGACCTCGGCTTCGATTGCTGGCTTCACGGATTCCTTGTACTCGTGGGCGTTGAACTTTGTGGACTTGACGACGTCAGCGAGGAGGGAGATAAAGAGGTCCTCGTGGCCAGGGAGGAAGTCAGCGGACAGAGTGAGGTTGTCTCTGGTGAGGGTGGAGTACAAGACACCTCCAGCAGCCTCAGCTTCTCTAACCTGGCGCAGACTGGAGCGGTTTTCGGTGTCCTTGGAGAGAGGTATTAGTGAGTGTCCTTATACTGCTATCTGCCACCCACTCTAAATGCAAAGTTCTTCAACACGTTAGCCACACCCTGGCTATCTTCGAATCTGGTTCCAGCGTTGAAGACGACGTTCACGGAGCTGGCGAGGGAGGGCTTGAAGGCGGATTTCAAATTTGAATTGCGTGCGAGAGATCTCTGCATTTTGAATTTAAGTGTTTCTATTGGTTGGTCGTCAACGGTGAATTGGCGGTGGGAGTGAAATGGATGAAGAAAAATTTAAGACGCAGATTGAGACGAAGGTGCCAGAGGTGGAATATGTGGTGGGTGAGGAGTGTGTAGAAGCCATCTCTAAGTCCATTTCAGTCAGTGAAAGACGTAAGCGGTGGATGCGGTCAGAGCTTTGAGGTTGTGATTGTGAGCAAGGTGTTTGAAGGCTTAATCACCTTAAAGAGGCACAGAATGAGTGGGCAATGGAAATTTTTATTTTATTTGGTTTATAACACTCATCAGTCAACGATCTTCTCAAAGCGGAGATAAGCAGCTTGCACGCTTTCACGCAGAAGACATTGACGCCGGAGCAATTCCAGAATGCTAAATAGCAGCAGCAACACTATACACGACAACGATCAAGTCATTCTCTGGCTCACCAAGGACCAGCTCTCGCTCATTCGAGTAGAGAAAGATAAATTATTTCAGAATAAATTTGGCAGTTTCAGACACGCAGACATGATTGGCAGAAACTTCGGCGATAAGCTCTCGTCCACCAACAACCGCGGCTTCATCCACCTCCTCAAGCCATCAGCAGAGCTGTGGACGCTAGCCTTGCCTCATAGAACCCAAATCCTATACAACACGGACATCAGCTTTATCATGACCACACTCAACATCAAACCAGGTAGCAGAGTCATCGAATCTGGCACTGGTTCAGGCAGTTTCAGCCATTCTGTAGCCAGAACTATCGGTAAGCGAGGCCAGCTACACTCCTTCGAGTACCATCAATCTCGCTCTGAGAAAGCCAGGCTCGAGTTCAGCGATCATGGCTTGTCTGATATCATAAGTGTGTATCACAGAGACAGCTGCAAAGATGGTTTCACAAGCGAGTTACACAACTCCATCGACTCTGTCTTCCTCGATCTGCCCATGCCCTGGTTAGCCATCCCTCACGCCAAACAAGCCCTGCGCAAAGACAAGACGAGCAGAATTTGCTGCTTTAGTCCATGTATCGAGCAGGTGCTTAAGACTATCACCAGTCTCAACGCTAATGGATTCACTAACGTCACCATGTACGAGGTACTCACAAAAAACTACGACACCTCATACACCCACCTGCCCACCGTCACCGATGCCACCCACAAGTTGAAAGCAGTGCTGCACAAGAAGGAGACGAGAAGACAGCAGCAGATAGCCGCATCGCAAAAGAAGCTGGAGGAGAAGACTGGCGAGAGTGCGCAAGTAGAAGAGGCAGAGGAGGTCAAGCAGACAGAGCAGACAGAGCAGACAGAAAAGACAGAACAGACAAAGTCACCAGAACGTGCAGAACGTCCACAGCGAAACCAAAACAAGCGCAAATTAGGTGCGGCACAAGAAGCAAGCAATGCAAGCAATGCCAACAACGCAAACGATGCAAATGATGCAGATGATACTAGTGCAAGTGCAAGTGCATCAACAAGACTACTAAGTCGACCTTTCATGGACACGCGCGGCCACACGAGCTACCTGACGTGTAAGTTGGGGGTATGTATACATGCGTTACAATGCTGATGCTATTACAGTCGCGTCGCTGCTGCCTGACTTGTGTGACAGTGCTACAGACAAGGAAGAGAAGGCGGAGACAGACGAAGGTGTAGTGGATAAGATGCTAGAGTAGAGTGGAGTAGAGTACTTGAGTACTTGAGTTCTTGAGAGATACATACACCATTCTACACCCTCTGCACGGTATACTCATCACCCAAGTCGAGTGACTGCTTGCTCAGCACTATTTCAATCGTCGGCGCCGGTACCAATGTCCGACTGTAACTGAGTGAGAAGTGAGGATGACAAGTAGAGAACACACTGACCTCTTGCCGTTGATGATGTCTGTCGCTGAGAGATTCTGTCTGATCTCCTTGTGCTCTACTAGCCGTGTGTATTGATATAGAGTGGTCTGTGTCGTCTTCGTCGTCGTCTTCTCGGATACGGTACGAGCAGCGACTTGAGCGACGCTGATGACCTTTGGTGAGAGTTCACTAGACGTTGTTGGATCGACGCCTTGTTTGATAGCTGTGATTTTGATAGCCTCGCCTTGCTATTGACTTGTTAGACTGTGGTTGCTGTAAGAACTACTCAATGCCCACGTCTATTGCATCCATAATGATTTGTATATAAATATTCATTCTGCCATTCTTGGTCACTGTACACTCCTTCATCGCTGGCTGAGTTGAGTGACTGACTCCTTCCTTGCATCTGATCCACCACAAAGTACAAATTACAAATTACTTAAAAAAATGTTCGGCGTTTTAAGAACCGCAGTGAATGCCAGAGCTCTTTCTAGAGTAAATGCATCAATTGCCCAAGGTTGGTTTGGTTTGATTTGAATTGGAAAAGCGCTCAACTCATTCCAATTCCTCAGTACGCCATTACAGCGCCGGTCACGAAGAAGAATCCTTCGAAGACTTCACTAAGAGATACGTCGCCTTCTTCGATCAAGTTGAAGATCTCTTCGAATTGCAAAGAGGCTTGAACAACTGTTTCGCTTACGATCTCGTCCCCGCTCCTGAAATCTGCGAATCCGCTATCAGAGCCTCTAGACGTGTTAACGATTTCAGCACTGCTGTTAGAATCTTTGTGCGTGGACTCACTCCCCTTCTTTTTTTATTGTTGGCTGATGCAATACACCATACAGGAAGGTATCAAGGAAAAGGTCGAGAACCAAGGTCAATATGAGCAATACCTCGACGCTCTTAAGCCTTTGAGAGAGGAGCTTGGTGGGTATTCTCATCAGTGAGCTACCTTCCTTCTAACCACCTACAGGCATTCCAACTAGGGAAGAATTGAATGCGTAGAACATTGATATAATACAAATAGTTTCATTATTAAAATATTCGTCATCTAAAATAGTATCTGTGCTGATTAAAAAGTGTGCTAATATCCTCGTGTTTAGTCTGTTGTTTTGACTACTTTGTCCACTTGAAGAAACCCGTCTTCTTCCTATTATCAACCGCACTGTCATCCTTAGACTGCTGCGACTGTGGCGACGCTTGCTCTCCCTTCATCACCGAGCTTCTCACGCTCGCTCTCGATCTCGACCGACTGCTCTCATTATCGTAGCTGTAGCTATTGCTCGGCAGGGGGTACTTATGTGTCGACAATCTTTCGTCAACAGTCTCCTGCGTGAGACTGTACTTCTCCAACGTGTTTCTGACATCTCTAGTCGATTCAGCCAGTTGTGTATTCGGTGAGCTAGCTCTACGCTCAATCTCGTGCTGTCTGAACTGATAATCATTAAATCCTCTACCGAGATCCATAAATCTCTGTGTAGGAGGTAAATTGCCGTTATTGTTATTGTTGTTATTGTTGATGTAATTATTGCCACTGCCACCACCACCGCTACTACCACTACTACTGCTTTTCATGTTGCCGTTGCTGAGCCCTGTGATGGTGAATCCGCGACGACGATGTGACGCTGAATGCTTCATCTGCGACCCTGAATCGGTAGCAACAGTGCTAGAAACACTCGCTTTCCTACTAGTACGCACATCCTGCTGATCACTTAACACCTCAGCTTTCGTCAGCTTGCTAGACTCATACGCTGAGTTCGCTTTGCGTCTATGCCGCTGACGAGATTCCCACAATTGGCGCGCTTCGTCGTGTACTTCTATACTCGCTTCGAATAACTCCAGAGTTGATACATTCAACGATTTCCGTCTAGAGTGGTGGTCCCGATTGTGTAACTCATCCAGCTGTAATTTGTTATAGATCTTGTTCAGATCATTGCTGAATGATGCTAGCTCTCTTGAGTAGTCTATACCAGTGAAACAACTAGGTAACGATTCGCGGTATATGTCGTGACTGCAACTATTGAATCGCTCATCGGATGTCCTCTCAACGGATTTCGCTAGCTCGTTGATCGATATCTCTTCACTCGTCTTGTATGACGCGGCTGAATCCTCATTACCGACGTACGCTACGTAATCAATAAAAGCGAATCTACGGTTAGGGTCTTGCAAGAATGGTGATACTACACCCATGAAATGCTCTTTATCGCCTAACTCCTCCTTGTTGTTGGCTAGCGCTTGTATTATTTTGGCAATTAACGTCAATGTACGCGCAACTGCAGGTGGTGGTGTGACATTTGTCAATCCGAATAAATTGGGGTTGATTATCGCTGGAACGAATAGTCTGAGAAAAATGAAAGAGTTGACTAATTGAGCTTTGTTCCATCTAGCATGGCAATGTTTTCTAATATTATGGAATATCTGTCTCAACTCTATTGGACAGCCTACTCTTGATTCTATAATACTGTTCAAGACGACATCCGCCCAATGTAGCAACTCATCCTTGTCTGCTGGACCTCCTTTCCTGTCTGTATCCAATTCACATTCTATCTTCTTGTCTATCATGTCGCGGATAGGCTGTCCCAGACTATCCTCTAGCCATCCAGTCAACCGACTCATGAAGTTCATATATCGATCCATGAGCTTGGTGAGGATGGTATTTGGTCGAAATATCGTGTTCTCATCTGAGCAGGGTTTGTTAGAAGTGATAATCAGAAGAAAAGAAGAGACCCACCAGCTCTCGAAGACCAAATCTCCTTGTAAGCGAGATCATTCATCACTGAGACCATGAGATCTGAATCTACCGAGTACAGCCTTATCAGCGTGTCTGCGAGGTGTTCGAGGGAGGGATATATGGAAGCGATATCGTGAATAACTCTGATTCTATTCTGACCCTTAATAATACTGAACATTTCATCATAACGGGTCTTTGGAAGAATAGCATCCTCATCTACGCGCAAATTGAGTCTCAGCTCTCCTCTGATGGAAGTTTCGAGCGTAGCTTCATTGACGCCGATGACATTGAACCACTTGTCCACCTCTGATAATCTCGGGTAAGCCTTGAGGGGGATGAACACTGTACCGAACAGCGTTGACTGTGGTTTAGACAGACTGTGCGACGAGATAGATCTGAATATTTTCACCGTGATAGAGTTGAGATTTGGTAAATCAACAAGCAAACAGTCTTCTTTCCAGAATGGGTGATGACCCACTTTAGCGGATGTCTTGAATGCCAAACCTGATGGATCCCAGATCTCGCAATGCCATTCATAGGTATCGCTGTAGGTCTCAGTGAAGTGCGTCGACGATCTTCGCTGTAAGGGCGGAGTCAAGCCAGCTGAGCTGGCTGAAGAGAGAGAGTTGAGTGAGTTGACGTTGGATGAGTTAGTGGTGTTAGCTGGACTATCCTCTGATTGAGTCGTAGGTGGTTGCTGCGAGGACAGTAGATCCTTCTGCGGTGACCGCAGTTCCAGTATGGTCAGACTGAGCTGTCTCGACATTCTGAAGTATCCTTGCTGTGGATCCTTGCCGGCGTGATAGACGTCGGGCTTGGTGCACGAGCGTAAGAGGGTGAGCCACGCTATCATATGTCGTCGAGTAGGGAAAGACATGAATATGGGCTCATCTGTGCTCGAGCTGGCTGTAGGGTTGAATGAAGACGGGCTTAATCGCTGCGTCGATCTCGGTGAGCTCGGTCTGAGGTTGTTGAGGAGCCCGAGGGTGGAATTGGAAGACGTGGACTGGCTGGAGGAGTTCTGGCCAATGAGGAGCGTCGGGGAGAGTGAGTGGGTGTGTATCACTATCAGGTTCGGTACTTGGAACACTGAGTAGTCCACTGGGCGTATATCTGTCATTCTGAGATTATTGAGCGTTATAGAATTAAGTAAAGTTCCTTCCTGTATCCCGTTCATTAGCAAATGGCTTCTCCGCCTGTGTATCCAACGCACCTCGGCGAATAAGAACAAACCGCCCGTAGAGTTGAGCTTGACGGATACCTGCTTCCAGCCTAATCCGCTGGCTCCGATCTTAGCAGAAGATCTGCGCAGCTTGGACATCTACGCATTTCACCATCGTAAGCTTAAGCTCAGACACGGAGGGAATTAGGCACGAACCATCGGTATCAACGCTCTGTTGGATTTGTGGTTCACTTTGAGCTTCACATTCCCAATCTCGTACTCGGGTATGAATTGCTTGTACGAAAACTCATCGAGTGCATGAGCCATCTCCTCGTCGTCCACTCGAACCATCATCTGTATGGTGAGTAGGCGAATAACAAAAAATTATTATTCACGTTTTTTTAGTCTTTATACGTGGATAAAGTGGGTGTGGGAAGTGTATTCTCAAACCATCTCTCACCCATCTCTCAGTACAGACCAAAGTCGCTGGATGAACTCGACTATCATCACGATATAACCAATAGAATAAAGTCGCTGGCCAGCTCAGGCGATTTCCCTCACATGCTCTTCTATGGCCCCTCGGGATCTGGCAGAAAGACGCGTGTTATGGCCACTCTGAGAGAGCTCTTCGGTCCAGGCGTGGAGAAGGTTCGTTAGCTGTGATTATATTGCTCTCTCTAAGCACCTCATCACAGCTCAAAATCGATCAACGCGTCTTTGTCACCGCTTCGAATAGAAAACTCGACGTGAATATCGTACAGAGCAATTACCACATCGAAATTACGCCATCAGACGTTGGCCAGTACGACAGGCTCATCATACAAGACATACTCAAAGAAATCGCTCAAACTCAGCAAGTCGACGCAAACGCCAAACACAGATTCAAAGGTTGGTGACAGTACAGCCTACTCAGTTCTCATTGCTCACCAAACACCTTCAGTCGTCGTCATCAACGAAGCTGATCACCTCTCCAGAGACGCTCAAGCTGCTCTGAGAAGAACGATGGAGAAATACATGAACAACCTGCGTATCATCCTCTGCGCACAAACAACGAGCAAAATCATCGCACCAATCTGTTCTCGGTGTTTGCTCATGAGAATTCCAGCTCCTCTACCTCAGCAGGTGGGTAGACATCACTCACTTGATAGACATTCACTTACACTCCTTGTTCTAGATGTCCACTGTCCTCACTCAGGTCGCTAAGAAGGAGAAGTTCCAGCTCCCTGAAGACGTCGGCAAGCAAATTGGTAAGGAGTCTGCAGGTAACTTACGCAAAGCCTTGCTCGTTCTCGAAGCAATGAGAATGCAATCCCCGTCTTTCGACTCTAACGTCCAAATTGCCAAACCTGACTGGCAATCTTATACCATGCAAGTAGCCAAAGATATTACCAGTGATCCTTCACCAGATGGCTTGCTCAAAGTGAGAGGCAAGATGTACGAGCTGATCACGCACTGCATACCACCTCCTCTGATTCTTAAGGTGAGTCTTGTCATCAACCTGGCGATTCTTTCTCAACAAGGCCCAGACTCTACTCGAGACCATCCTGACAATGGTCGACGACTCCATCCGCGCAGACCTCGTCTACTGGGCAGCATTTTACGTGAGTGAGGTTGGTATACAGCAACACTTCTAACCTTGTCCAGGAGCATCGCATGAGAAAAGGCTCAAAGGAAATATTCCACCTTGAAGCCTTTATTGCAAAGGTTATGAGGTGAGACTCTGGTCTTGTTTAGCATCACACAAGCTAACACAGGCACACGTAGCATTCACAAGGCATTTATCTGTGGCTGTAAGCTTACTCTTACTCTTCATATCCTCGCTAACCACCCCACAGTTGAAGATTTTGATTAATTTATGATATTTATGCAAGTTTGCCGTCAATTTGCGTCTGCTGTGCTACACAACTCGAGCTCAGGTGTCGTAGAGGCTCATGACAGCTTCACGCTACTCTCATCATGAGCCTTATTGTCCTAGCTCGTACACCAAACAGGAACTTGATTTCTCTGGCTTGTGTTCACTAGTTGGGCTCAAGCTTGACAAGTGTCCGACAACTCTCGCTAGAGTGTAGATATATAACTTATTACAATGGCAAATGAGTCTTACTTGATGAATCTGTACATGAATTTGCGGTGGACTGTAGTGTGTTAGGAGGTGGTAATATAAAGCGAGAGTGAACACACAGTCTGTTCTGAGCAAGTCATTCACGAACTCCTTCTTTGGCTTGTCTGAGGTATTGAGTGCCTGGTTCTTGAAGATGAGATCATCGTCCCATCTGCGCTTGACTGCGAAACCAGCATCCTGAGTGGAGGAAGACGGCGAGGCACCCAAAGCGTTCTGCAAATTGAGTAATGGGTTACCGCCGGCAATCTCCTCTTCTCTTGTAGCCGCTTTGGCAGAATTCTGCTCTTCCTCCTGTATAGAGAACGCGTTAGGGAGGTGGTTGGTATCTATAACACAGGTAACGCACTTTCCTCGCCTTCTCTTGCGCTCTCTCGCGCTTGATCTTCTCCAGCTCCCGCAGAAGCTCTGCCTCGTCATCCTCCGAGTCGTCGTCGCTGCATTGGTCAGTCAGTAACTGACTGTGCTAGACATGGCATCACCACGCTCACCTCTCCTCCTCCTCGTCTGCTGCATCGTCTTGATCAACGTTTGTATCGTGATTGCTCTCTATCGTCGCTGGAGCTGCTGCACTGGCTGCCTCAGCTACCTCATCTACCACCTCATCCTTGTCTGCTTGTTCTACCAATTTCGGTCTCTTCTGCTCAGAATCCCCTGTGCTCTGCCCTATCTCCTCTAACGATATCCCCTCCGCTTTGCGCTTCTTCTCGCTGGCTTCCTCCTCCGCCTTGTTCAGCTCGAGACGCAGATCTCTGCGCTTATCTTGGTCGCCTGAGCCGCCTTGACCTGGCTTACTGGGAGGGATGTATCAGAGACTATCACCCATAAAATTAAACGCCTCAGCTCACCGGAATTTCAACTTGGTTTGAGCTGGTGCATCTCTCGCAGAATACTGCTTCGAATACGCTTTGCTATCCGCTCTACCGACTGCTGGATCCCAAGTTGGTCTGTGGGGCGTGATTAGCGTTGCTGCTTTGATTTTTATCCCATTTTATAAATTCACCTATGAGCCGTCGACATCACTGATCTAGCACAAGAGTAATCTCCCCCTTTCGATATCGCCACCAACACCGAAATTCAAAATGGTACGATAAACCCAGAATTGCAATAGCACTCTCTAATGCCTCTCGCAGGGCGCTGACGGTGGCTCATTCGTTTATCGCAGTGAATTGGTTAAGACCAAGAAAAAGCCAGAGGTACAGAAAGACGATATAGCGAGAATAGCAGCATGGTTCTATTGCGCTCTTTCTAAGAAATTCCTTAACCAGCCAGTCGTATCCTGCGAGCTCGGTAAGCTGTACAACAAGGAGGCGATCGTCGAGTATCTCCTCGATAAGTCTCTCTACGGCGATGGTCACAAGATCTGTGGACATATACGCTCACTCAAGGATGTCAAGGAACTCAAACTCACTCCAAACCCTTCCTTCAAGCCTGCGACTGGTCTTGATAGCGAGTCGATGCTCAGCAACGCGCCCTTCATCTGCCCTATCACACTTAAGGAAATGAACGGAAAGCAGAGATTCGTGTACATTGCCAAAACTGGCGCTGTAGCTTCAGAGAGTGGTCTCAAGTCTATGAATGGCGGTTCCTTGGTTGGCCACTGTCCAGACACTGGCGTCGAGTACTCGTTGGATGATCTCGTCACGTTGAACCCTTCCCCAAAGGAGGAAGAAGCCCTCAAAGAGCAGCTGTACGCTAAGCGTTTGAGGCAGGCTGATGCGAAGAAGTCTAAGAAGCGTAAGGCGGGCATCGCAGACGCAGATCACCCACCAAAGGCAAAGAAGAGCGATAAGACTGCTAAGGTGGATGAGGATGTATCTGATGTCGTCAAGGGCGCTAGGAGAGCAGTAGCTGATGCCCTCACCAAATCGTCCCGTGATGCAAACCACAGCGACGCTGTCAAGTCAATATGTGGGTGTCTCTTTCATCCAGACGACGCCCAAGCTAAACTCCCCTTCAGTTGGTCCTAAGGATGCTCCACAATCTGGTAGACGGACAGACTCAGAGTGGATGACACAAGGTACTTGGAATCGATGTGAGTGCGCTGTTTGTTGAGCTTCTCGGTCGCTAACAGTTTTCAGATGCTACTTGATATGTATTTGTAATGCACTATGTACTATTATACAACACTTCCAGACACTTTCTTGAACACAAAAGTAACTCGACCCTCGTTGTTCGCATCTTGTAAGAAACTGGTCATGTCGAACGACTGCTTGCCGTGCTCGTCATTCTTATCCTCGTGCTCCTTATTCTCTGGTCGAGACACTTCCATATTCTCGTCGCCTGCCTCATCAGGTTCTTCATCGCTGGCAGGACAGTAGTCCTCCAATGACTCAAACTGGTGAGCTTGTATAGTAGGTTGGGTATTTGCGGGTGAGCTGTTGTCGTCTTCCGCAGGTTTCGAAATCTGAGGACATATGGTCAACTTCCTGAGTATATCATCGGCCAAGTTCTCAATATGAGACTCCTGTAGACAATCTACGTGTTCCCATCCTTCAAGAGCGGCAATCTTAGCTTGCTTGTCTCTCTTTGACTTCATAGACATGCCAGGCTGGTGTTGACTGGCGCTGACGAACCCTTGCGGCTTATCCTCATCTTCGTTATTGACATCATCCAGTGTAGGTACGGCGCTGCCAGTATTGCAATTGCAATCGAGCAAATCGTGAGTTCCGCAAGCTGTGTCATCGTCCACCTTGAACAAAGCTCTCAGCTCCTCAAGCGTGAAAGAGTCGGTATCATTCTTCTTCTCTACGGTATTCCCCATCAGTGAATTAGACAAACCGATCTTGGTCAGCTGTCTCTGGAATATCTTCTCATCAATTGTGCCTGTGGTCAGAAAGCGGTATATGAAAACGGGTTTGGTTTGTCCATCTCTGTGAATCCGCGCCATCGCTTGTAAGTCATTGGAGGGATTCCAGTCACTCTCGAAAAGTACCAGTCGCGATGCGCCTATGAGATTCAATCCAACACCACCAGACTTGGTCGATAGAAGGAATACGAATTTGCCACCTTGAGGCGAGCGATTGAATCCATCGACAATCTCTTGGCGCTTCGCTTGTGGTGTAGATCCATCCAGTCTGCAGAACTTGTACTTGTTCAGACGGCAATGGGACTGTTTTAGCGTTAGCTACGAGACGGACACTTCTAGCTACCGCTACCTCAATCAAATCCAGCGTCGTCGTGAAACTTGAGACCACGATAATCTTTTCCTCAGTCTCGTTCTTTAACGACTTCAACAGTCTGCCCAGAGCCTTCAACTTTCCACTCAGATTGATGTCGTTGGCATTGACGTCGCCAGAGAGCATGCTTCTGATGTTCTCCAGCTTGAAATCTCTGTAGCTGTCCGATTGTTTCTATAATATTGAGCCACATGATGAGAACTCTCGGCATGTGACTCACATTGTCTATCATCTTTTGTATTAGTCCTGGCGAGTTGCACAGATTCCTCAGAATGCCTATCAAATTCAAGTGCTGACCGCCCAGTCTTTCCAAGACGCTCTGAATGATCGACGCTTGTACCAGCTGCCTGTACATTAATATCTGGAGCTGAGTTGGTGCAATGAAGACAACAAACTTGTATATGTCAGTCACGTACTCTCAATCAGACACTACTCACCTCTGACTTGGTTGGTAGAACGTTGTCAAGTATTTCAGCAGTTCTACGCAGAACAAACTGATTCGTGAGTGACGAAAGCGCTTCTGAACGCTGCCTGCCGAGCTCTAGATCGCTTTTGTTGCAATTGGGGGCTCTGCTTCTCATGATCGGCGTTTCGTACTTCTTCTTGAATGTCGAATAGCTGTCAAGTAAGCCAGGATTACAGAAATCAGTCTAGCTTTGTTAGATCTGAGCATGCTTTCTATACTCACACCCACCATGCAGTAGTATTCGCCCAAGTCATTTTGAATTGGAGTGCCGGAGAGGATGATACGTCGCCGTGTCGGGAACGCTTCAAAGACTTGCGATGTCTTGTTGGAAGCTTTGAGACGGTGACCTGTTGCTGTGATGAGCATAATAGACTGAGCGTGTCATACACACCTTCGTCGCAAACGATCAAACCTATCTGAGGCTGACAGAACTTGAGTACGTCGACGGCCGTCCTGAGCTTCTCATAGCCAATAATGAGTACTTGGTGTATGCGCGACTGCTGAAACTTCTTAATTTCAGTCACATCCTTATCGCCAAGGAAGACACCGATCTTTGATTGTCCAATCCACTTGCTGAACTCCTTCCGCCAGTTGTTGACGAGCGAGACTGGACAAACGATCATGGCTTTACCGATAACGGGACCAGAGTTGGCTATCGGGTTTTGTTTTAGCAGTGTCCAAATCAAAGCTATGACTTGTAGCGTCTTGCCTAGACCCATCTCGTCAGCTAGTATACATCCGTTGCCTTTGTGTCCGCGCATGCCCATGACAGCCTCATACATGAACTTGACACCTTCTCGCTGGTGTGGACGCAACTTGGACGATATGTGAGGATCTAGCACGACATCGACGGTCGGCTGCTGTTTGTAATTGACTTCCGCCATAATCTCTGGTGGTATCGTGGGCATCACTAGTGCGTCTGGTGCGTTTGGATCGTGTTTTGGAGCAGGTGCTTGCTTTGGAGACTTGCGCACGCTTGACAAAGACGAACTTTGGGGTGTGACTGTATCCTGCTGCTGAAACTCGCCCTGCTTTAGAGGTGACGGAACGAATTTCGAGGAAGTCGCGTCTGTAGTTGCTTTGGGTGACTTGTTGAATGTCGGAGGTTTGTAAGGTTTGGCAGCGGATGGTGCAGAGGTGTAGAAAGAAGCAGCTGGTACACCTTTAAGCTGTTTAGGCGAATTCTCTTTCGTGGCTTCTGATTTCAGCAGCTGATCGAGCTCGACATCTTTACCGCCAATAACAAACTGGGCACCAGGCTCAAACACGCTGTTTTTCTTATCGAACGATCTCCCGATAACGCTGCTATTGGTATCTTTGAGCACCATTTGACCACTCTTGATGGTCAGCGTGCCATCTCCATCCCACGTCTTGTGCTTCTTGAACTGAGGATTACGCCACTGTACGGACCACGACTGAGATGTATTATCGCTGGTAGAAGATTTGCTTGCTGGCTGATTGATAGCCGGTGTTTTGAACGCGCTATCTCTGCTTCTCTTCATTACGAGATGGAAGAGAAGTACAAAGAGCTCATTTATAGAGACAAATCGCAAGTGCCGGAGCATCTCCTCAAGTATTATTACCAGCGAAATAGGCTGTTCAGCCAGTACGATCAGGGAGTCATTCTGGATGAAGAATCGTGGTACTCGGTCACCCCAGAGCTGATAGCGATGCAGACAGCGGAGAGATGTAGATGCGGTACGATAGTGGATGCTTTCTGTGGCGTCGGTGGCAACGCCATCTCTTTCGCATTCACTTGCGAGCGAGTTATAGCCATAGACATAGATCCAGTCAAAATCGAGCTGGCGAAGCACAATGCAGAGATCTACGGTGTAGCAGACAGGATAGAATTTGTACAGCAAGATTTCCTAACGTGGGCGAAAGAATCCAGCGCTGATTACAAGATTGACGTTATCTTCTTCTCACCGCCCTGGGGCGGCATCAACTACATGGATACCTTCACGCTGGATAGCCTGAAGCCAGTGACTGGCGCTGAGCTGGTGCGTGTGGGCAAGACGCTCACACCGTACATCTGCATGTTCTTGCCCCGGAATACCACGCTCCAAGATATCAGCCAGCTCGACGATAGAGTGGAAATTGAAGAGAATTGGATGTCTGGCAAGTTTAAGGCTATCACAGTCTATTTGGGTGATTTTTGTCGCTAATTTTGTACTTTCCTAACGCGGTTTTTGTATCTTTAACTCAAATGTCCATCACTAGACGCATAGCAAAGGAATGCCTACATCTCAAGCAGAATCCACCAGATAACATCAGAGTCGCACTCAACGACGCGGATGTCCTTGACGTCGTCGGCTATGTACAAGGCCCGGAAGGCACACCATACCAGGACGGTTTCTTCAAGATCAAATTCAACTTCGGCGCTGACTTCCCTACGAGCCCTCCAACCTGTGAGTTCTTATCGCTGGTAATTGCACTCGCTTACACGTGAAAAGGCCGGATGCTGACCAAGATCTTTCACCCCAACATCAGTAAGACTGGCGAGATCTGCGTGTCGACACTCAAGAAGGACTGGAGACCTGAGTACGGCATTGAGCACATCCTCATCACCATCAAGTGCCTGCTCATCTACCCAGGCCCTGACTCCGCTCTCGACGAAGAGGCCGGCAAGTTACTTCAGGAGAGTTATCAAGATTACTTCAATCACGCTCAAATGATCACAGCGATCCACGCAAAGCACCGCCCCATCGAATTTGACTCCTCTCCATCTCAGATAGAGAACCAGCCTCTCTCTCACGCTCCACTCGACCCTTCCACAAAGTCGGAGCAACCCCCACAAAAGCAGCCACTCAAGTCCAAGGAGGCAAACGCTAAGAAGAAGGGTCTCAAAAGACTCTAATTGTAATGTATGTTGACAATCAAAAGTATTTATTCTACCTATTGGTCCTAGTCGCTGTCGCTTCCCAAGAATTTCTCTAGATCATCATCGTCTGTTGATTCGCTCTCAGCGTCTACAACTTCTACAGCCTCATGGCGAATATCTGGCAGGTGTGCTTCATCCGGTATATTATAATTCGCCACTTCGTCATGTGCTTTGACAGGCAGTGGTTCAGGGGCGGGAGCGAAGGCATCGTTGCGCGCCTGAGAGGTATCCGTGTGCTCTGTTGACCATTCTGGGAGATCTGATGCGAGGATGTCACCTTGGTGAGCCACCAAAGTGCTATTCTCAGACCATGCCTTCGAGATGTCTTCCTCATCCTGATCTAAACTGGAAGGCCGTATAGTCAGGACTGCTTGAGCTTGGTTCGAGCGCAGTAGCACCGATGGCGTCTGACTGTCCGAGTCTTTCTGTTCGCCAAACAAACCTGCCACCGTGTTTGCATTTGTCCGCCTCCTATTGAGCGCATCATGCGACTCTAGCTTGTCCGCATCCGCACTAAGAGCCAGTGACTGTCTGAGTACCCGTCGTGCCAACGCCTGTATGTGCTCAACTCCGGGCATGCTTGTGATCATCACTGAAGCCAAGTGCACAATCTGTATCTGAGTTTGACTACCCTCCTCCATAAATCCTTTTGCACACTTGCGGAGGATGTCAGGGCCATATTTCCAGATGGTGGTATCACTGTATTCGACTAGCTCATCGTGTGGTGGATTCTGCACTGAGATGCTTGACATCCATACCAACGCTGCACGAGCTTCGTCATCGATGATGACATCCTCAAACATCCTTCTGAGGAGCTTGCGCAGCGTCCGCGAGTCAGTTTCACGATCAGAGACGAAGTTCTGTAATTGAATGATGGACTGCTGGCTTAATTGCCTGTCTGCTGCCGTAGAGGACTCGGCTAGCGTCCTATGCACTAGATCAGAGACACCCTGAGCCCTGCGCGGTATATCGCCGAGTGTCTCAAGTGCTTCGGTTGCGAAGTCTGTGTCAGGATCAAGGGTATGTTGCTGTTTAGAGTCAGGCTGACGTACACACAGACGAGCTAACCTACAGTGAGTTCTTTTGTAAGAGACTTCTGCTGCGCATTGTTCAGGTGAGGAAATACGTTGCGTAAGATGCGCAACTTGATCGCTTTCGTTTGTCTATCGTCTTTCCTGAGGAGGTATAGCGACAAATAGAAGGGTGCTAGAGATGCCTATGTCATGTAAGAAGTAGGCTTTAGATTCAGAGCGTTCACATACCGGATCCTGCTCAGAAATGTGCTGCAAAGTCAGCATGACATAGATAGCCACCTCAGGCGAGCTTTTCCTGAGACGTAGCAAGCACTTGAAAGCCCTAGAGCGCATAGAAGCCGGTCCAAGAGCCAAGAGAGACTTTGATACTGTTGCTGCAACCTGCGTGCTGTCAGAATGAGACAAATAGACAAATCACCACCCACCGCTGGGTTCGAGCTGCTTTGCAGGTACTGACACGCGCTGAGAAAAGCTTCAAGATCTTTGTCGATCGACGCATCGTTGACTGGTTGAGGCAAGAAGACTCGACTGTATCTTGACAGCAAGTCTAACACCACCAACTGGGACCACTCCTCACAATCAGCGAGGTGTCTGACCAGATGTCTGAAGACAGCGTGGAGCGCTGCCAAATTCTGATTGAGCACCTCAGTCTCTGAATGGATCTTGACGAAAGCATATGCGGCAGAACCGATAGGGATCGACGACGACGACTTCATCAGCTCCAAAGCCAAGTCCTTGAGATCATCGTATAGAGAAGCATCAATACTGTGTATTGTCAGTATCGCGTTATGCTGTGTAGTGATTGACGTACTCGTAACACTTTGATATAGCCAGCGCAGATGCTCTACGCACGTAGGGATTAGGATCGTTAGCAGCCCGCTTCACGCACAGGAGACAGATGGGCGCGACATCCTCTGAGCTGATGCTCGATAACACTCTTATCGACTGTGCTCGTACCAGTGGTGACGGATGAGTGGAATCTTTCTGAAATGTGTTCACACTGAGCATGGCGAGCTCCGGTACCACTTGCGCATACCGCGAGAGATATACATAGGCCAGGATCTTTATGCGCAGATTCCTCGCAGAAACTAGCTTCACGATTGAGGGGAACAGCGTTGAGAGATCTCGGTTGTGCGATAGCAGTACAAGCACACGCTTCATGGCTTCCACTACTTCCTGCTCATTGCTAGACGCTAGCTTGGGCATGATGTCGGTGAGCTTGTCGTTGGGCGCATCAACCATCCGCACTGAGGTGCCGAAGTCGAGATCTCTGGGTGTTTTGAGCATGATAAGCTTGGAACAAAGCTACATACTCACCTCGTCGACTCGGCGATATTCTCATGGACTCTCTGCTGCAATCTCTTTAAAACGTCCATGAGTTGATGACGGTGGTTGATAAGAGAGTGTTGGTTGATGTCACAAGCATTTTTATTGTGTTGAAAGCTTCGCATAGAAATGATTACGATATATTTTATTCCTCTATGCCTGCTCTCGCACATTGTCACACATCGCAGGCAAGAAGAACAACTACATGCAACATCTATAAATTATCTAGGAATACATACACAGGGAAGACCAGTAGCCGTCTTGACTAGGTATTGAAGCCAGCTGAGCCGTGTGGGCCAACTCAATCCCTCTGTCGTGTATACGACTGTCCTGTATCCGTGTCCAAGGGCCAGGTATCGTACCTTTGGTAGGATGCTGTGCCTCAAAGAATAGTTTCAGACCCGGCCCTATTGCGTTCTTGCTTTCGTCACTTGTATCCAGTGTCATGATCGCTTGAATAGTGTCGAGTATCGTCTACGAAGTATGTTAGTCGAATTCGCTGACTCTGACTCTGAGAAGCTCACCTCCGTCAACTTGAGATTGTGATTGTTGGCCTCCCACAACAGTTTGGGAAGGCTATTGAACCAGTTTGTCAGCAATTTGTCTGATGCAGAGTTCTTGACCACTGTGAAGGACCCTTGGTAAGTCATGTCAAATTGCAGAATGTACAATCTGGCGACGAGCTCTACTGCAAGTGTCTTTGTTTCTGACTTCACGCCTGCCATTGAGCAGTGCTCCACCAGGGCATTCAGCATCGAGTGAGGTGCGCTGTACGATGAAGGGAGGTTCAGTAGAGCCCAGAAAGTGGGTACCAAAGACTTGTAGATCTCAGGTGTGATTGTAATTCCCATAGGCTGGGCAGTTGTTGTCATCTGGGATAGTTTGAGCCAAAGTAGTGCAAACAGATATAATCTACTCACAGTCCCACTCAGCATCCTGCTAAGCCAGTCACTAACACCGTCCATCTGTGCCTCGGTAGCTTTGTCCAGCTTCTGATCACGCTTGTTGGTCTTATTTTTGTCTTTAGAAGACGACTGCGACAGAAGACGACACGAGACGAGCTCGCAATACACTATGTTGAGCTTCAAAAGTTGCTGCTCCATCTCCATAGACTGCTTGTGGACAAAGTCGGCGCCGAATGGGAAGTACTTGCTCATGTGTCCTATGAGTATGCTCAACTCCTTCTCAATCTTGGACTTGTCTGAGCACTTGCGAGACAAGTAGCCATAAATGTCTCTGCTGATTTCGATGATCGACGTTATTGACTCGAAGTGAATTATATCAGGCGCCGAGCTTGACATATCGAACACGGACGGAGCAGACTCGATGAAGACCGACACTATGACGCTAAACAGCGAATGAGACAGCGACTATGAGTGGTCAGCTTTGTGAGAATCGGAAGTATGATCTTACCAAGACATCGTCTTCAGCTTGAGAAACATGTGGCGTCGACGATGTGGATATCGTCGACTCAATCGCTTTGTTGAAATCATCGAGAGGTACGGTGCTGCCGACGTCAAGGACTCCAGGTTCGTAACCGTTAATATAACCCTCCCAGGACTGATGACCACCTCCGCTGCTACTTTGCCATTGCATTTCTTCAGCCTTGTCAATTAGGCTACGTGATGATCTTATGCGCCCGACGAATGCGTTGAATGAAGGTTGATTTGAGAAGGCGCTTGCGAATGGCCACAAAGGCAAGTTATCGGAAGCATCTTCAAAGGAGAGAGCCGCCTCGAGGAACTTTGAGAGGGACTTGAGCACGACCAGTCTAGACTGAGAGGTGTCAGCAAAGTCAGCTACGCCAAGTATAGCTCACTTTGATGCTCAATGTAAACATGGCGTTCGCGGTAGTCGTGACAGTCGAGCCGCCAGAAGGCCCCTTGTCCTCTCCCTTAGCGCTCAGCAAGGCGAGATAGCACTCGATGATTTGCCTACCGCCCACTGAAGATACGCTGCTCGAGGATGACTTTCCTGCCCAGCCCTGGGTGACGAACTCGGGAATGAAGTCGATAAGAATATCCAGGAACCTAATGCTGTCGAGTCTGACTTCGGGAAAGATGTGAGATAATCCTGAGGCAGTAAAGAGCAGAAGTATGGAAGAGTACGGCATCCAACTCGGCTCGGGAATGCGAGGGAAGAGGTCTGCCGCCGTCGTTTGCAGAGCCTTCCTGACGCCTGCGTCTTCGTCGACGATGAGCTTTGTAATGCCGTCGAGGATGGTGCTCAAGTTGGGCTGCACTACGCTAGGATAGCTCGTTATCAACTCGCGAAGACCCAGTACACCGTCTGAAATGAAATGAGCCGGGTACATACGGCGCTAGAGAGCCCTACCTTTCCTCACGTTCGCTGAGTAGTGCTTCATGTGTATAACCAAGTCCCTCAACGTCAGATTACGCTTTGTGTGTGGTTCATTCTCGTCGACATCCTTCAGGATACTCTGTCCAGGCAGTGCAACCGCTGTATGGGATCAGTAGGAGTCCCACAGCCTAGATTAATCTCACATCTCGCCTTGAAGGAAGTATTGGTCGTGTTGGTGGCAGCTTGCTTGCCTTTACCAAGCTTGGTTTTCTGTTTCTGTACTGGCATTAATAATTGATAGCCACAGCCATAGCAGCTCTGACTGACTCGAAAATCTGGCGCTTGCTTTGGCATCTCGACCGTCTTCGTCGTCCTGAGGCAAAGAAGCACCGGCTCTTCCTTCACGACGATCACGACCGCGTAAAATACCCAAAATACCAAATGACTACATCGCAGCCGCCGAGGTAGCTAGAGCGTGTATTCTGATGCGTACAGCGCTCACATCTCTACAGACAAGCTCAGTCTGGGACCGCCCAAGTTGAGCTGCTCGGCAAATCGCTCAATATCAACGAACGAATGGGTGTTTTTGGTGGGTACCTTCGTTGCCGAGACGCTTTTCTTATCTCCGCCCAGTCACGAGCAATCCTGGTGCGTTTGACGCCTGTATCTCGCCATCTCTAACAATGCAAAGGATACGCGGGGCGCAGCAATCTGCCAGACAACTTGAAGAAACTGTTTAGATCGCAGGCTATGACACAGCCAGACAGGGAATCTATCGCTCAAGTCATGCTCTTCTCCCAGGGATTTCGATCTGCAGAGAAGTTGGCGTCCAAGATAGTACCATTCTTCGTGCTCTGCGCCGAGCAGCTATCCCCTCAACCCCATTATGACTTCGGACTCCGCGCTCTCAAGGCTGTCCTGATATCTGCAGGAAATCTCAAAAGAGACCGCATCTTATCCTCCGACGATACCGCCAACCAAGGCGACAATACCCTTATCGAGCAGGAAATTCTCATACAGAGTGTCACGGAGACTATCGTACCAAAGCTCGTTGCTGAGGATGTCCCACTATTAGTGAATCTGCTATCCGACGTGTTTCCAGGCGTCGAGTACGTCCCTGTGGACTTGACATTTCTCAAGGACAAGATCGCCGAGGTCTGCCGCGAGAAGAAGCTTGTCCAAGGCGATCTGTGGCTCACCAAGGTTCTCCAGCTCTACCAAATTCAGCGCATTCAGCACGGTTTGATGATGGTTGGTCCAGCCGGTACCGGAAAGAGCCAGGCGTGGCAGGTCTTGTCTCAAGCACTCGAAAGATGCGACGGTGTGGAGAGTCTCACTTACGTGATTGACCCAAAGGCTATGTCTAAGGAAGCGCTCTACGGAACACTAGACCAAACGACGCGTGAATGGAACGACGGTCTCTTCACTCACATACTTCGCAAGATTATCGACAATGTACGCGGTGAAAGCTCGAAAAGACACTGGATAATCTTCGATGGTGATGTCGATCCTGAATGGGTCGAGAATCTCAATAGTGTTCTGGATGACAATAAGCTTCTCACGCTGCCTAATGGTGAACGTCTCAACTTGCCTTCAAACGTCAAGATCATGTTTGAAGTCGAGCATCTCAAGTACGCTACTCCTGCCACAGTCAGTAGATGTGGTATGATCTGGTTCAGTGGCGAAGCTGTCTCGCAGGACATGTACTGCACCAATTATCTCGAGACACTGTATAGCGTCCCGCTAGATGCAGACGAAGAGACAGGCATCGACATGGCTGTGCGGCGGGGTGAGGTCATCTCAGCAAAGAATCAACAAGTATCGCCGTCGCTGGAACTCCAAAGGAAGGTGGCAGACATACTCAGACCATCATTCCAGCCTGGAATGATTGTCGACAATGCTCTGCAGCACGCTGCAGCTTGCGAACACATCATGGACTTTACATTCATGCGCTCGCTCACAACCCTCTTCTCGCTTATCAACAAATCCATACGCAACATTATCGAGCACAACGCTCAGCACTCAGACTTCCCTCTCTCAATTGATCAGGTCGAGCAGTATATCAACAAGCGTCTCCTGGTAGCAATAGTGTGGGCATTCACAGGTGATGCTAAACTTGACCTCCGTGTAGAAATGGGTACTTACTTGCGAGGACTCACGACCATCGACTTGCCTATGATCGGCGAGGGAAATTCTCTGATCGACTTTGACGTGAACGTGGCCACATCAGAATGGTTCAATTGGACTGAGAAGGTGCCAACGATCGAGCTGGAGACGCATGCCGTCACAGCTGCAGATGTAGTTGTTCCTACCGTTGACACGATTAGACACGAGGAAGTTTTGTACTCGTGGCTTTCTGAGCACAAGCCGCTGATGCTCTGTGGTCCTCCTGGATCCGGAAAGGTGAGTTCGCGCCGACTCTCATTGGGCTATGCTGACATCGTTACTTACAGACAATGACGCTTTTCTCCGCACTGCGAAAGCTGCCTGATATGGAAGTAGTCGGATTGAACTTTTCGTCTGCCACGACTCCAGAGCTTATCTTAAAAACATTTGAGCAGTACTGCGAGCTCCGCAAGACACCTAACGGCAACGTCCTTGCTCCTTCCCAGATAGGTCGCTGGCTTGTCGTCTTCTGCGACGAGATCAACTTACCAGCCTTGGACAAGTACGGCACGCAGAAGGTGATCTCTTTCCTCCGTCAGCTCGTTGAATCCAATGGATACTGGCGCACGTCTGACATGTCTTGGGTGCAGCTCGACCGCATCCAATTCGTGGGTGCATGTAATCCGCCAACTGATCCAGGACGTGTCCCACTGAGTCAAAGATTTCTTCGCCACGCACCGCTCGTAATGGTCGACTACCCAGGTGAAATCTCTCTCAATCAGATTTACGGCACCTTCAACCGCGCTTTGCTGAAGTCTGTGCCTCAGCTGCGTGGCTATGCAGAAGCATTGACCGGTGCAATGGTCGATCTTTATCTCGAGTCGCAGCGGAGATTTACTGCTGACATTCAAGCACACTACATATACTCGCCTCGTGAACTGACTCGCTGGGCACGAGGAATCTTCGATGCGATCAAGCCGCTTGACACGTTGACGGTCGAAGGTCTGGTCAGAGTCTGGGCACACGAAGCTCTCCGCCTTTTCCAAGACAGACTTGTTGGGTCCGATGAACGCAAGTGGACTGATGAGCGGGTTGATGCTATCGCATTGAAGCATTTCCCAAGCATTGACAAGGACAACGCTCTTGCCAGACCCATTCTATTCTCCAACTGGCTTTCAAAGAACTATGTGTCAGTCGATCGCGAAGAGCTGAGGGAGTTCGTCAAGTCGCGTTTGCATGTTTTCGAAGAAGAAGAATTGGATGTACAACTGGTCCTGTTCGATGATGTTCTTGACAATGTCTTGCGCATCGACAGAGTTTTCCGTCAGGTGCAAGGACACGCACTGTTGATCGGTGTCAGCGGAAGTGGCAAGACTACGCTCTCTCGCTTCGTCGCCTGGATGAACGGTCTCAGCATATTCCAAATCAAGGTCTCAAACAGATACACAGGCGATGACTTTGATGAGGATCTCAAGACAGTATTGAGAAGAGCAGGTACAAAGGGAGAAAAAATCTGTTTCATCATGGACGAATCAAACGTCCTCGACTCTGGATTCTTGGAACGTATGAACACTCTGCTCGCCAATGCCGAGGTACCGGGTCTCTTCGAAGGAGATGAGCATTCTGCACTCATGACTGCCTGCAAAGAAGGAGCAGCAAGGGACGGCATGATGCTTGATTCGCACGACGAGCTCTACAAGTGGTTCACTGGCCAGGTCGCACGAAACCTGCACGTTGTATTCACCATGAACCCACCAGAGAATGGACTGGCATCGCGCGCCGCAACTTCTCCGGCTTTGTTCAATCGATGCGTCGTTACGTGGATGGGAGACTGGGCGCCAGCCTCGTTGGCTACGGTAGCATCAGAGTTGACGGACTCGCTCGATGTAAGTTGCGGCTGCTGTAATGGAGTCTCTGACATTCGCTAGATTGACTCACGCGACTACAATCCTCCAGCACCTTTCCCTACTGCACATCACACGCTCCAGGCACCCATCACCTACAGGGGTGCAGTGGTCAATGCATTCGTATTTGTGCACCTCTCTTTGCATGAGATCAGCAAACGCTTGAGTAAGCGACAGGGACGTTACAAGTAGGTAGACAACTTTGCTTCGGAGCATAAGGCTGACATTCACAAAGCTATGTGACGCCTCGGCACTACTTGGACTTCATCGACCAATACGTGAAGCTCTTCAACGAGAAGCGCAATGAGTTGGAAGAGCAGCAGCGTCACTTAAATGTTGGTCTGGACAAGCTTCGTGATACAGTGGTTCAAGTCGACGAGCTCCAAAAGAGCTTAGCTGTCAAGGACGGCCAGCTCAAGGTTAAGGTCGCAGAAGGAGACGACAAGCTGGCCAAGATGCTTGAGGAGCAAAAGCAAGCAGAAAGCAAGAAGGCTACGTCTATAGAAATCCAAGGACAGTTGCAAGAGCAGAATAAGAATATAGCTGAGAGAAAAGAGGTCGTCATGACAGACCTTGCGGATGCTGAGCCAGCCGTTAAGAGTGCACAGGAATCCGTCAGCAACATCAAGAAGCAGCACCTCACAGAAGTCAGATCCATGGGTAATCCACCAGAAGCTGTCAAGCTGGCCATGGAGTCGGTCTGCACTGTTTTGGGCCACAAGCTTGACGGCTGGAAGACTGTGCAAGGAATTATCAGAAGGGACGACTTCATCCATTCCATCGTCAACTTCGATACAACCAAGCAGATGTCGAAGAGCCTCAGCGACCGCATCAAGAGCGACTACATGTCAAGACCCAAGTACAACTTCGAAGACGTCAACCGTGCCTCGAAGGCATGTGGTCCGCTTGTCAGATGGGTAATTGCGCAAGTACACTTCGCAGAGATCTTGGACAGGGTCGGCCCTCTGAGAAATGAAGTCAAGTACCTCGAAGACAAGAGTCTGCATACTCAGAAGCAAGCTAGCTCAATCATCGATATGATCAAGGAGCTTGAAGATAGCATCGGGAAATACAAGGAAGAATATGCTCAGCTCATCTCCGAGCAGCAAGCTATCAAGAGCGAAATAGAGCGCGTGCAGAAGAAGGTAGAGAGAAGCAAAACACTGCTGCATTCTTTGTCGTCTGAACAAGATCGCTGGGAAACTAGTTCAAAGACCTTTGAGTCTCAGATGAGCACGATTGTCGGAGACGTTCTGTTGTCGGCGGCTTTCCTCGCATATGCCGGTTTCTTCGATCAGCAGTACAGGGAAGCAATGTGGAATAGCTGGCTCACGTACATGAACGATGCTGGCATAAAGTTCAAACAGGAGCTTTCGTTCGCAGACTACCTCTCGACAGCTGACGATCGACTTGCTTGGCAGTCAATGTCGCTCCCAGCAGACACTCTCTGCACAGAGAACGCTATCATGATGAACCGATTCAATCGATTCCCTCTTATTATCGATCCTTCAGGACAAGCCTCTAGCTTCCTCATCAACAAGCATAAGGGATCAAACAGGAAGCTCACCGTGACCAGCTTCTCTGATAACTCCTTTTTGAAGCAACTCGAGTCAGCTATGAGATTTGGCAATCCAATTTTGGTACAAGATGTCGAGTTCTTGGATCCAATTATCAATCCAATCTTGAATAAGGAGATCAGGAGAACTGGTGGACGAATTCTCATACGCATCGGCAATCAAGACATCGATTACTCGCCAACGTTCAATCTATTCTTGATGACTCGCGATCCAAGCGTTGAGTTCAGTCCGGATGTTTGTAGTCGAGTGACGTTTGTCAACTTCACCATGACGAGAGGCTCCCTTCAATCGCAGTCGCTAGATCAGGTGCTGAAGTCCGAGAGACCAGATGTTGATGCGAAGAGGACAAGTCTTCTCAAGCTGCAGGGCGAATTCAGACTGAGACTGCACTTCCTCGAAAAAGCATTGCTGCAGGCATTGAACGAATCCACGGGTAACATCCTCGATGATGACAAGGTCATTGAGACGCTCGAGACTCTGAAGAAGGAAGCTGCAGATGTCACTGTCCAGGTTGAGGATACAGACAAGACAATGGGAGAGGTCGATCAAGTGACATCAGAGTATCAACCGCTCGCGTCTGCTTGTTCGTCTGTCTTCTTTGTTTTGGATCAACTCAATCTCATCAACCACTTCTACCAATTTTCGTTGAGGTTCTTCTTGGAGATTTTCGACTTCGTCATTCGCCAGAATCCTCATTTGAGCGGAGTTACAGATCACAAAGACAGACTGAGCGTTCTCACCAACGACCTCTTCCTGGTCACCTACCAACGCACCTCAAGGTCGCTCTTGCACGTTGACCACGTCATGTTGGCGGTGCTACTTGCACAAGTGAAATTGAAGACATTGGCCGGTGCCTACGACGAAGACGAGTTCGACTTCTTTGTTGAGGGTGGGGATGTCATAAGGGGCGAGACTACTAATGATGAGTTCAAGAACATCATGAGTGATGAGCAATCAGCCAAATTGGATCTCCTAGTCGCACGCGTCCCATCATTTGCTGAGCTCAAGACGGCTATCAAGAGTGATGAGGAGCAATGGCAAAGCTTCATCAAAGCCAATGAACCTGAGGTCAACACGCCTCTCAATCATGATGAGGGACTACCAGGTGAGTCTGTAGTGGATTTGTACTATTCACCATCTGACTTTCATAGCTCCTATTCGCGGCGTACGAGACTTGCTCGTTATCAAGTACCTTCGTCCGGACAGAATAATTCAGGCCACTTCACTCTTTGTGAACAATGTCTTCAACGTTGATCTGGCGGAATTGACGCCTTACAATTTCCAGAACCTGGTCGAGAAGGAAGTTGGACCGCAAACTCCAGTGGCTCTCTGCTCTGTACCAGGATATGACGCATCCTACCGTGTCGATAATCTTGTTGGTGGCTTGGGCGTCAAGTGTACCTCAGTAGCTATAGGATCTCCTGAGGGCTTTAGGCAGGCAGAGCAGGTCATTTCACAATCTGCAAGAGCCGGACAATGGGTTCTGCTGAAGAACGTGCACCTGGCTCCTGAGTGGCTCACGCAGGTAGAGAAGAAGCTGCAGTCGCTTAATCCAACGCCTAACTTCAGACTCTTCCTTACGATGGAGACAAATCCACTCGTTCCTATCAACATTCTTCGCCAGTCGAGAATCCTCATGAACGAGCCTCCTCCAGGTATCAAGGCAAACATACTCGAGACACTTAGAAACATCCCTGTGCAGAGCGGGCCAGTTGAGAAGACAAGGCTCTATTTCCTGCTCGCATGGTTCCACGCATGCATCCAAGAGCGACTGAGGTACTGTCCGCTGGGCTGGAGCAAGCACTACGAATTCAATGACTCCGATCAAGCCAGCGCCATGAAGATGATAGACACATGGACAAACAGGGTCGCAAAGGGAAGATCGAACGTAGATCCTCACACATTCCCTTGGGAAGCTATCCGCACATTGCTCAAGGAGTCCGTGTACGGTGGCAGAGTCGACAGACCCTTCGATCAACGCTTGCTTGATACTTTCGTAGACAGAATCTTCACGCCTGACGCATACGACTTCGGTTTCCAGCTTGCACCAGCCGTTGACGGTCAGCCTGAGTTGATTATACCGGAGGGTACCAAGTTGGAGCAGTTCATCAGCTGGGCAGAGAAGCTACCAGAGAGGGAGCCGATCACCTGGCTCAAGCTGCCAATCACCGCGGAGAAGGTCATAGCCGTTGCTCATGGTAGCACTTTGCTCGCCAAGCTGCGCAAAATGAAGAGCCTGTCTGATGATGATGAGACAGTGACTGTTAGTACGAGTGAGGAAAGTGCGCATCAGCCAGCATGGATGCGGAACTTGATGGCAAATTGTCAGGAGTGGTTGGGTTTGCTACCGGAGGTGAGTCGCGTTTCACATGCGATAACGTCTCTAACAGCATGTCAGACTCTCACATCCTTCGACACCGACGCTTCCCGGTCTCAGGACCCGATCTTCAGATTCTTCAAGAGGGAGTCCGAAATCGGCAGGAAGCTGTACAACATTGTCAAGAGTGATCTGCAAGACCTTATCGGTGTCTGCAAGGGCGAGGTAAAGCAGACAAACCACCTTAGGACGCTCTTGAGCGATTTGACGAAGGGTGAGTGATAATGCGAAATGCGCGCGTAAATACTGATCTGTGTAACAGGTTCGGTACCTGCCAACTGGAAGATGTACAAGGTTCCTAGTATTTGGACCGTCACGCAGTGGCTGCCAGATTTCTCGCTGCGCCTGCAACAAATGCAAAGGCTGGCTGGAGAGCAGAACTCGCTTGGACAATCGGTCATCTGGTTCGGCGGTCTGTTCTTCCCTGGCTCATTCCTCACAGCCACTCGTCAAGACAGTGCTCACCGCACGCGTGTCTCCCTTGAAGAACTGCAGCTTGAGGTCCATGTAAACGACACCAGTGAAAGCGGGTTTGCAGTCGATGGTCTGTATCTTGAGGGCGCCATCTACGAAAATGGCAAGGTGCACCCAAGCAATACGGATCCTGTCAAGCTAGACACGTGTACTCTCAAGTGGACAGCCGCGGACGCTGTGCGACACCTCCACAACCCAATTACTATTCCAGTATACCTCAACAGCAAGGTCAGAGAGGTGGTCCTGTTTAGCGTGCAGCTCGACGCTGAGGACACACTGTCTCAAGCTGACGCAACTCAACGCTCAATTTGTCTCGCGGCTAGCATTTAAGACTCGCTTCGTTTGTATACCTCTCATTTTACTCTTTTACGATATGACCTCGCGAATGACTCTGCTGCGCGACCTGGTGTGCCTTTTGGACAATGTCACGTCTGTGAGTGCGTCGTAGACAACGGTGCACGACTTCAGCTAATTACAAAGCTAAGTCTAGAACTGACGTCATGGACGGGATCGAGACTCTTGTCAATGAATGAGACAGTGGCGTTTGTAAAAGTGGTCAGGATGGCACCTCGCTCATACTTTATAGATAGCAATCATACTTCTATCACGGCTGGATTTGAAACGTAAAACTTTCGGAGTGAGTACAAAAGCAGATCATACCAAGCTGTGGGTAAGCTGTGGGTGTAGAGAGAGGCCTCATTTGATGGGTTAAGCACAAATTGTATGCATGTTATCCGCATTTGCTCGAGTGTGGCAGAAGTATTTGTATATCTCGGCTTCTGGAGATGCAACTAGGTGTGGCAATAGGCAAAATAAAAAACAAATGATGCGTCTATCTGTGCTAGTGCAACAGTGATTATCTTAGATCTATGTCGCGATTAGACGTAGAAGCTCATCAGATCGGATTCGACGGCCACTTGACGATCCTACATGGAACTCTGCTAGCGAGCCAACGGAAATTTGCGATAGAATAGCCTAGTCATCACTCACAAGACAGAGATCGCAATGGCTTCCATGGAACTGTGCCGAGGGTGCAGCGGGAGATAGCGCGCGTATCGAAGTGTATGAAGCGTGACGAGGCTGAATACCATGCTCATTACCATTCCAAACGAATTTGGGGAATTTTGTAAAGATATTAAAGATTATAATACTCGATCTCTGGCTTGGACTGGCTTGCTATCTACGCTCATCTGGGAGATCGAAATTGATTTCTCTTAGCTAGAAACCAATAAAGTGTCGTTTACCAACAAAGAAGGCCAGGATCTGAGGCCAAGTTTGTCACCTACAGACAGGCCATCCAAGAAACTCAGAGTAGAGCCCACGGCCGCGATGGACAGACAAGCGTCTTCAGGCGCATCCACGGGCACTTTACCCAGCCACGCACGCTATTCCAACAAGTCTGCAATGTTTTTGGGCCATCTCCACACGGTCCTCAACAGCCTCTCTGCATCCCCATCGCCTATCCCTCTCGCACCCGCGCTCAAGGCCGGCAAGCTGCCATCCAACGTGTCGCTCCCACCGTGGTCATTCGATCCTTGGGAAGGTCCTCAGAAGGTACGTATACTGCTCACTACTCGTTCTTAGCTCACAGATCAGGATGAACTTATGGGCGCAATCGAAGACCACATTAGTAGACTCGCAGAACGCCTCAGAAAAGCCGAAACAATCTCAGCTGCGTTTCTGGCTGTACAGGCGCAGACCCAGAATCCAAACAAGGACAAGGATAAGGACGCTACGTCGTCGCACACCTCCGATGCTAGCGATCATTCAAACAAAGCAGCCTCAGAAGCAAATGAACACCAGACTCCGCTCCTTCTCCCTCAACCACTACCATTAGACCCCAACAACCCTCTCACGGACCTCGCTGGCGCAGCCGCCAACGCTCTTTCCACGGCCTCTAACAAGAGTGACAACGTTACCCACTTTGATAAATCCCACTTGGCTCATTTACCACTTCCAAATCCACTCATGTTCCTCGCGAACCCTATCGATCCACACGAAACTCCTATCGATCCTTCCGAGGAGCTCAGGTTATTGAAAGCACAAGTCCAGGATGTCGCCAGAGTCTGTAAGGCTGTCGCAAATGGTGATCTCTCTCAGAAAATTGTCGTCCCCGTTCAAGGTCATGTTATGGTTGAGTTGAAAGACATCATCAACTCTATGGTTGATAGACTACGTACATTTGCAACTGAAGTCACGAGAGTGTCTTTGGAAGTCGGTTCACAAGGTAAACTCGGTGGTCAGGCCGTCGTCGAAGGCGTTGACGGTACATGGCGAGAACTCACAGATACGGTAAACAGCTTGGCTGCCAATCTCACAAATCAAGTCAGATCTATCGCAGAAGTCACCAAAGCGGTCGCTAAGGGTGATCTCACAAAGACAATCGAGGTTGAGGCAAACGGTGAAATTTTGGAACTAAAGATGACGATAAACGGTATGGTTGTACAACTTAATCACTTGGCCGCGGAAGTCACGCGAGTTTCTCTCGAAGTCGGTTCGCAAGGTAAACTAGGAGGGCAGGCTGAAGACAAAGATCTAGAAGGCGTTTGGAAAGACTTGACCATCAATGTCAATCGAATGTGTACCAATTTGACAAACCAAGTGCGGTCTATTGGTTCGGTTACTACGGCTGTCGCGCGAGGCGATCTCTCACAAACGATCAATATTCTCGCTGAAGGTGAAATGGCTTTGCTTAAGGATACCGTCAATGGTATGGTTGGTCAATTGCGAATCTTTGCTCGAGAAATATCCAGAGTGTCTCTCGAAGTCGGTACACAAGGTAAACTTGGTGGACAAGCTGTCGTCGAGGGTGTAGAAGGTACATGGGCCGAATTGACACACAACGTCAACAAGATGGCTGCAAACCTTACCTCCCAGGTCAGAGAGATTGCTCAAGTCACAAAGTCCGTCGCCAAAGGTGATCTTACCAAGACGGTCGACGTCGATGTTCAAGGTGAAATTCTCGAATTGAAACTTACTGTCAATAACATGGTGAGTTGTTCTTGAACATCAAAGACTAGGTCAACTAACAAACCTTACAGGTTGCACAATTGCGTACATTCGCCGCAGAAGTCGAGCGTGTCGCTCGTGAAGTCGGTACCGACGGAAATCTCGGTGGTCAGGCTGTTGTACCCAACGTCGAAGGAACATGGAGACAGCTGACCGAATCTGTCAACCACATGGCACTCAACTTGACCACTCAGGTCAGATCTATTGCAGAGGTCACTACTGCTGTCGCGAGAGGTGACTTGTCCAAGAAGATTGATGTCGATGTCAAGGGTGAAATACTCAAGTTGAAGCAAACAGTCAACGGGATGGTTGGTTCTTTGCGAACATTCTCTGACGAGGTCACTAGAGTGGCTCGTGAGGTCGGTACAGATGGTAAATTGGGTGGTCAAGCCAGAGTCGAAGGCGTGGACGGTACCTGGAAATCCCTTACCGATAGTGTCAACACAATGGCTGCCAACTTGACCCTGCAAGTGCGTTCAATTGCCGAGGCTACAAATGCAGTCGCTCGAGGTGACCTGGCCAAGAAGGTGTCTATTCAATCCTCAGGAGAGATTCACGAGCTGGTTCAGACAATCAACTCTATGATTGACCGATTGGCAGTCTTCGCCACAGAGGTCACCAGAGTTGCTCGAGAGGTCGGTACTGAGGGTAAATTGGGTGTCCAAGCACAGGTCGACAACGTTGATGGTACTTGGCAAGAGATCACCCAGTCTGTCAACACCATGGCTTCCAACCTCACTTCTCAAGTCAGAGGTTTCGCGCAAATCTCAGCAGCTGCTGTCGGTGGTGACGTTACACGATTCATTACTGTCGAAGCTTCCGGTGAAATGGACAGTCTCAAGACTAAGATCAATCAGATGGTATATAATCTTAGAGAGAGTATTCAAAGGAACACCGCTGCCAGAGAAGCGGCAGAGTTGGCCAACAGATCTAAGTCCGAGTTCCTGGCCAACACGTCGCACGAAATTAGGACACCGATGAACGGTATTATTGGTCTCACTGGTCTGACGCTCGAAACTGAGTTGACGAGGACACAAAGAGAAAATTTGATGATCGTTGCCAATTTGGCTTCTTCTCTGCTGGCTATTATTGATGACATTCTCGATATCTCCAAGATCGAAGCGGGTAGGATGTCCGTTGAGACTGTACCGTACTCCCTCAGATCTGTTATCTTCACGGTACTCAAGACGCTGGCAACCAAGGCAGCTCAGAACAAGCTCGATTTGATCTACGATATTGAGCCACACATTCCTGATCAAGTCATCGGTGATCCTCTTAGGGTCAAACAGATCATAACCAACCTTATCGGCAACGCTGTCAAATTCACTCAGCAGGGATACATCGCCTTGTCGGTGGAAATGGTCGACGTGCCTCCAAATGCAAACGAAGGCGCTATCATGTTGCAGTTCTGCGTTGCAGATACCGGTATTGGTATCGAGTCTGACAAACTTGAGGTCATTTTCGAGACCTTCGCCCAAGCTGACGGTTCGACGACTAGAGTGGGTGATCTATTCTGGTTCTGATATCAGTCTGGCTAACATCGCCCAACAGAAATACGGCGGTACAGGTCTGGGATTGTCTATTTCCAAGCGTTTAGTCAATTTGATGGGTGGTGAAATGTGGGTCGAGAGCAAATACGACCAAGGATCTCAGTTCTACTTTACTGTTCTGCTCCAAGTCGAACACCTCCCTATCACTTCTATCAAGGCGAAGCTTGCGCCTGTTCAGAACCGCTGTCTGTTGTTTGTCGACTGCAACAAAGACCAGACAGGCGTCGAAAGCGTCTTCAAGGAAGTTGGCGTTCATTTAATCAAGGTGCAGTCAGTCGAAGAAGCTTCAATAAGACACCCACATGCACCTATCATCGATACTGTGGTGGTGGACTCATTTCAAGTGGCTGAGAGATTGCGTGAAGTGGATCACTTGCGTTACATACCGATTATACTCTGTGCACCATTCATACCGCGACTGAATCTCAAGTGGTGCTTGGACATGGGAATAACGTCGTACGTCGCTACACCAACCAATGTTCAAGATCTCGGTAATGCCCTCCTTGCTGCGCTCGAAACACTCGCGTTCCAATCTGCAGACACGGATCCAAAAGAACACTACGATATCTTGCTGGCGGAGGATAACGTGGTGAACCAGAAGCTTGCGACGAAATACCTCGAGCAGTCTGGCCACAAGTGCGAAATTGTCGGTAACGGTGCATTGGCGGTTGAAGCATTGAAGTCAAGAGCCTCTACAGACAGAGCTTACGACCTCATTTTGATGGATGTCTCTATGCCTGTCATGGGTGGTATTGAAGCCACAACGGTTATTCGCCAGCTCGAGCAAGAATTCGGATTTGAGAGGACACCGATTATCGCACTCACAGCTCACGCTATGATGGGTGATAGAGAAAGGTGCATCAACGCCGGCATGGACGAATATGTCACTAAGCCGCTCAAGAAATCAGATCTCCTCCTGACTATAGCCAAGGTCGTCAGAGAAAGAACGTCGACGCAAGCACTCATCATGTCGAGGCCTGGCTCCAATTTCAATCAGCCGAAGCAGTCCCAAAAGAAGCAAATCACTATGGGGTAAACTGAGTTGAGCTCATCTCTTTTGGATATTCTTAGCACTGTCGATTTCAATATACCAACTTTATATCTCGTCTCATCGAATCTATTTTGTATTCTTTCTATTTCCCTGTCAATAAATATATATCTCTAAGTAAATGTGTGTACTTGAGCTCGCACTAGGTCTAATACTCACGAAAGTGTGTTCATTCAATGCCGGGCTACCTTACAATTCGTGACTGAAACAGCGGAACTACCCTGTTGAGTTGATAAGAGACGCCTATGACGTTAATCTCTAAGGTTCGGCAAAATCTCCACATCAAAATCCTCAGACTGCTGAAGCCAGCTAAGACAGTCTACAAAGAGTCTAACCCACTCAGAGTAGCTAGCTAATAAGCAAAAAAAAGCCTGCATTTCGTTCACGAGCTCGTGAACGAAATGCAGGCTTGGCAATAATGACACCACAATCAGCTATCATGACACATTACAGCGTCTATTGTAACATACTGATATTCCAATTTATGAATGAAATGAAAGCACTGAATGGCTCGGTGACAGCAGAAAGCTCATGAGCGATAAAAGTTTTCGAGAGAGACAGACCAATTAGACATGATTCAATAGGCAGGTGTCAGTCTAATATAGGTGAGACGAAATATAAAATCAATTCAAAGTTTTTAATCTAAATTCCTCATTATGCCTGGAATACAACATCACTCTCTCGTCAAGTACAACGACGATGAGTACTAAGCAAGGCAGACCTAATCAAGACGAATCTCTCTCTCAACGCCTGGATACTCGTGCTCGTCCTGATACACAAGGTCAAGCAACAAATCAGCCGCCTGCCTCTCTCCATTGGACAACACCTGTGATCAGATCCCCGAAATCAGCCATTTCTTCAGCAGCTGAGGGAAACCAAGAGTCAACACAAGTTCTCACACCCAGACCGAGTTCCTCACAAGCGGCAGCACCTGGTAATGAAAGAGCATCACCGGCACCCTCGTCGCAAGCTTCTCTTGCCGATTCATTTCTTGATTCATTACTTGAAGAAGGAATAAATGACGACGCCATCTTAGTCGAGGAAGGACGCCACATGTATGCGCTTCGCAGGTATTACGACAGGCGTGAACTAGAAACTGATCGGATGGGAAGTGGAAGATCATCACCATTACCATCGTCGCAAGCTTCTGTTCCCGAATTATTGATTGAAGATGGAATGGATAGAGAAGCCATCCACGCCGCGGAAATACGCTACTTGCATGCGCTTCGCAGGGATACCGAAAGGCTTGAACTAGAAACTGATCGAATGGGAAGTGGAAGATCATCACCATTACCATCGTCCCAAGCTTCTCCTCCCCTTTCATTGCTTGGAGATGAAATGGATGTAGATGGAGATGGAATGGATGTAGACGTCATGCAACGGATCCGTGACGCCGCATGGCGTGACTACCTTGCAGATAATGACGATGCGCGGCATATGACTCAACTGATCCGTGACGCCGCATGGCGTGACTTCGCAGATAATTACGCTGCGCAGCAAGTACTTCATGAGCAGCGCGCAGAATTTCGCCACAGATACGCGGAAATGATTACTGGACTCAGAAACGTGCAGCGTCTACCGATATCTGAAGCTGAGAGATAAAGACGTTCTGAAGTCATCAATCGAGAATTTGACATTTGGATGGACGCCGTTCAAATTCCTGAATTGCCTGGAGAAAGACATTATGATGCCATCATGCGAGAATTAGCAATTTGGATGGACGCCAACCCAATTCCTGAATAGCCTGTATAGCTGTAATCATTATGGTACACTTGATACATCGTTAGCCATACCCACGGGAACAACTCCACATTCAAAACCTCAGACTGCTGGAAACCACCTAGGATAGTCTAAAGAGACTCTAATGTATTCAGAGTACCCACTTAGTAAGCGATATATAGCCTGCGTATCGTTGCCGAGGAGGGCAATAACGACAACAAACTAGCTATCATCACTTTTGACAGCGTTCCTTTTACCACGATGTAGCGAAGTTAGTGAGTGGCTTGATGACAGCGGTACGCTTATGAGTTATTAAAATTTTTGAGGAGAGACAGACCAGTAAGACCAAACTAAAACCATTAGCAAAAACCGTAAATCCGATGCACCAGTCTGCTTTTTCGTGCAATTCACGTTAACATGACGGGCACTCGCGTTGTATTACGTGCATATCTCAGCCGCTGTCGCAAGACGTCCTTACCAGATGGTTAGGAGATGGGGCGTGAAGCGAGCGAACAGAGAGGTGAGAGATGCAAGATCCAGAGATATTGCACAGCGCTAACTAGCACAGCGCGCAGTAGACGCCGCTGCTCGCTTCGAAAGACACGCGTCTGCGCCCTCCATATGTCGCATCTACTGAGCAACAGAGAGCAAGGGGCAACTTTGAGCAGCACAGAGGGTGCATGAGATGAATTGAGGTCCTTTTAGCTACGAGAGAGCACAAGGACCAAGTAGACCTCCGTTGACTGTCGCCGACTTTTTGCCAAATGACAGCTGCGATGCCTATGAGCATCATCAAGGCTTGTTTGGGGCGTTTCAAGGCTCGTTTGGGGCGTTTCTGGGCGATTTGGGCTGTTATTTCAAGTCAGCACTTTCGAGTGGATAAGTTGTAATGGTTAGCACGTTCCGTTGTGGCCGGTGAGATCCAGGTTTGAGAAGCACTCGCAGCAGATGGATTCAAACAGAGCCACACAAAGCGATCTCTGTCGTGTCTAAGCCTGGTCGGAAGTATAACTTGCCATTCGCTGCGTTTAAAGCAATATATCAACAATAGGTGTCAGTACAGATGACGAGCAAGCTATATGAGCGGCACCAAAATGCTTGAGCACGCTTTCTCTGTGTAAAGCCCCTGATGCCGCGACTTCTAACTAGGCAAGACTCGGATGGAGACGCGACGCGACGCAGACGCAGACGCGTAACTGCGAAAAACGCGTGAATATAGTGATACAACTGGGTGTATATCAAGCTAGAGTGCGCAAAAGATCCCTGAGACGCAATAACATGTTCTCCTTCAACTTCGTCA